>JAQGBX010000873.1:0-29631 GCA_034698745.1 Megaphyllum sjaelandicum
GAGTCTACCGAATGCAAGACGAGGATGCCAACCTCTAAGCCACCTTGCTCGGTAAAATGAAATGTATTAAGGACGCTTGTGGAGAGTTAGAAGCGCCGTAAAACTCGTCCACATGCTTTTTGAGGTTATTTTGAGTCATTTCTATTTAGGGTAGGGGCGGGTAGGGTAGGGCAGCCTAGAATGTCACCTAGAATGCAAGAAATAGACGCCGCCTTTACTATAAATGCGGTGAAAGACGTGCCTTTTTCGTATCCATATTGTATTATTTGCTTACGTAAAATCCAGCCACGTGAAAATAAAAGGCAAGTGCGCATTTTGTCACTCTCATAGCACTTTCAATTAAAGCACTAGCTTGGTCCATTTATATTTCATTATTTTCGTGTATACTGCAGGTGGAGTTGTGCATATTGTGGTAATTGGCAACGAGAGAATCAAGTTCAACATAGATTCAGAATGGTCTTCAGCGTGACTGATTGTCACAGATTAGCCAATGTAACTGTGTTTGGAAAATCTCTGGAAAAATTGTTTGGAGAAACAGCAGATCAGTTTAATAAGTATGTTTTCATTTTTGAGTATCAATCAGGGTGACGTAGTGATTTTTTTCTTGTTATGTTCATCTGTAAAAGTTTATACGATTCTTGTGGATATGCAATGATACGTATAGTAGCCTATGCTATATTCTGAGTATAGTTTTCTATATAGTATTAGGCCCTTGTCAAGGTTAATAAAACCTCAGATATATACTAGTAGCCATTTGCTGAGCAGTAAAGCAATTTGTCGTGCATTCATAATTATTTTTGAAAAGTTATTGGACTTAAAATTGTAATTTATTTTTATTTCTGCAGATATATTGCTGGTTTGGAATCTCTATTGTTTGCAAAAGAAGTGTCAATCAAGCAGGTATTACTCCATGCTGTACAACATGTGTTTTGTGGTTCTACCTTTTGCTTTACATTTAGTGCGCCACTGAAACATACTAAAAGCCCACCTCAGGTGAACTTAAAATGGCTTGAAAAAGAAATACCTGGAGAACTAATAGCAAAGCGCATATCTTTTCCCAATTTTAATGGAGAGGGTCATCCTACAGTAAAAGAGGCTTTACACTTTTTTGGTGAAAAAATGTCATTGCAGCTCAATTTAATTAATGGTGAAACTCATTTATGTGAAGCTTCATATTTTTTAAATAGCAATTGTAAGGATATGAAGATGGAAAAGTCTCTTTGCACAAAACCTTTGAATTCAAATGTGTTTTGTGAAAGTGTTGCATTTTGTAGTCCTGGTATGGCTGATCTTGACATATCCTTATCAAAATCTGAATTTAAGAGAAAATGTGGCCCCATGGATATCACATGTGCTAGCCCATATGAAGCGTATTTACAATTTTCCTCTTGTTTGCCAAAGATAGACAATGACAGCATTATGTTATCCAGTACCCCATTGCCTGCACATGTTTACTCAAACAATGCAATTTCCAAAAACCCTCATTCCATGGATGGGGCTTCCAGATGTTATGACAGCAGCTATAATAATGCAATAAATTCAGAGTTTAGAGAAACAAACTGAAAAAATAGGCAAGATATTTGAAGTTGGAATACGAAAGCATAGAAAGTGTTCCAAAGAGCTTCTAAGATTCTATCAAACTGATAATGACGAAAATCAATTTCAGAGCGTGGATAGTGACTGCGTGTTACTAAGTTCAAATACTATTGATGATAATTCAAGTCAGAAGAATTTTTTTAGCATTAAAAGTGCATCTACCTCTTTGCATCCTAAAAAATCCACAGAAAGTAAGTCTATCTGTGATCATAGGCATACTTGTAGCGGTGTGAGTGATTCTGAATTAAGCCCCGATATTTTTAAGTGATTAAGATTAAGAAATATATGTATATAACGTAGACTTGCTCAGCTTAAATTGATCTTGACCGCTGAACTGATTTTTTTAGTTATTTTTAATAAAAAAAAATGGTGACAAATTTTCTATACATTTAAATCACAAACCTTTATCACAATGTAGCAAATTTTATAAAGTTTAGTATGTGTAATAATTTAAAATTTATTTAATTCCCTTAGGCAGTATTGTGCTGTACTGTACAATGTAACATCCGCAAATATTTTATCCATAAATCTTAATAGATTCGTGTGAGAAGGTGAAATATCGGTGAGAAAACAGTTTGCAATACTTTTTTTTTTACAAATGCGAATGCGTGGTTCAATAAAATAACTTAAAAATTTGTTTTTGTTATGTTTTGCGTGATATTATTCAATTTATGGAAGACCCCCTCGCAATGTTTCCTACGCTAGGAGGCGCTACATCGTGGAGCGCATGTCACGTGACCCACGCCATCTCTGCGAAATTCCGAAGTTTTATTGACAACTGGAATTTATCTTTCTGTTTCTAAGGGAAAAAAATCGAGGAAGGCTCAAATATGACGGAAAAAAAGGCAGAAATGAAACGGGATGGAACTATGCAAGTCACGGCTAAGGTATGTTACTGGTACGCAAATAATGAATGTTGCCTACCACCTCGAGATATGTTAAACAGGCTCTGTAGTCAACCGCCATAGGTACTGCGTTTGGTTTGAAGGACGTTCCCAACTGCGTTTAAAGGTCCCGTAATTAGAAAACTGTACAACATGAGCTACGTTTAAATCGATTACTCCAGAATTTTGTCGTTTCTCTACAATACGTTTTGTAATGTAAACGATTTATAATGATAATTCAATATTTATTGTGTACTACACCGAACCAAGATGGCGTTGTGTTTGGACGCCGTCTGGCGGGAGCTCCAATAATTATCATTATAAACAAATTTTTTTGTCAGCGTTCAGTTCATTATAATTTCTATATTTTAACGTGCTAATTGTTCGCGCATTATGTGTGTGCAGCTTTTAAATTTCTTGTTGAAATGCCCGTGTTCTCTGGAATATTTGTTTAACTGTATGGTGGTCCACTGTACGTCCCATGTACAGACCTGTCCTGGTACAGTGTGTCACAGAAGTTACGGATTTATAATGTGGTTACACCATAGCCTCCTTTACGTATAGGAGGCTATGGTTATACGCACCCATGCCCATATGATGTCTCATTAAATTTTAATATGCCAAAAAAAATTGTTTTTTTGTATTTGTATGTTTTTTTTTTAATCGAATTACAGGTAGCTGCCTTAAATTTCTTAGCTTATCAATTTGTAAGTACAGCTGTGGTACAGCCCTGGGACTTGTGCTCAAGACCACGACAATTTTGTAGCTGCAGCATGGGCGTTAGTGATCCCCGTACCTGCAGTGGCCCATTTTGCGCAAACTTGAGACCGAAGTGCAACTCAATTCCCAACTCCGTACCACAGCCACGCTTAAAAATTGCGGCTAAATCTAAGGCGGAGCTCAAGGTTGGTCTGGAGGTACCTTGAGATTGACTTGCACGCCAAAACGGGTAGATTTAAAAACAGAGCATGCCGAAATTTAACGTAGCACATGAGTGCTCGCCTGCACACCACATACTGTACATGTACTGGAATCATATTTAGGTTCACGATTTTAATGTACACTGTAGTTGTAAATATATAATTTTTTAAAAAAAAAATTCAAAAACTACATGAAATGGCATGCACATTCATCTAATGTTCCATTTTGCAGTATCCTTCTATTTGTATATTAAAAAAAATAAAAAAAATGTAGAAGGTATTGCATTAAAGTGGCAGTGGCATCAAAGTTAAAAATGACTCACAATTAATATGTAGGAAATTCGAAAGTTTATCATTGCATGTGTAGGTATTGTTTAAAAACAGCTCTGCTCAAACACGACTGAGCAACGTCTCCTATTGCGTCACCTAGCATTTGACGTCACATGCACGGAAAAACATTTTCCACAGCACTACAATTATTCTGAGCAAGCAGGGGTGAAAGAACATTTGATAAAAAAAAAACATGCATAGTTTATTCAAATTCTTGTTTCCTAAGTATGGCATGCATACAAAAATTAAACAATTTGCATTTTCCACTCTAAACTGTAAATTAGGGACTGGACTGTGCCTAATAAAGGTAGCCTACATTATTCAGTGTGTTTTATCTTCCTCTGAATAAAATTTTCTGTTTTGACTGCTGGAAATTCTCTTGCCGAGGCTTTAGAACACGAGAGTAGGCCTATGTAAACAATTTACTCTAAGAAAAATTGAAACAGCATTGCATATTTATGCAAATTGTCCAATCACTGTAGCAAAAATGGATTCCTTATGTACATGTGTTATTCAAGTTTTTTTTTTCTTTTCCAAAATTCGCTATGTATGCCCGGTATTATTTGAATATAATAATTTGGGATACAAAATACGTCCTTAAATATCTCATGTTTGGAAAGTTAACATTACCATTTTTCAAATATTTGTTTTCACTCATTTGGAAGATGTGGATTCCGGTTGTTTTGCTCTTCAGAATCAGCTGTCTTATTGTTTTTCCTGTTTTTCATAATATCATCAGTCCATCATGTGTGTCCTTCATTAATAAATTTTAGTAAATTTGTTTTCTTAAATACAGTAGTTTTCATCCTTGTTAGGCATTCAATCTACTTAGTAATTTATGCAATATGGATGAAAGCAAATAAAATTGAATATCACTTTGCAGGAAGGTGTTAGATTTTTGAAGGATGCTGGTGAAAACACATTGTTGAGTCTTCAAGGCCTTGATAAAGATGACGATGTAAAGCCACGAATGAAACGTGATAGCACAATGGCAGTGACGGCAAAGGTTATTTTTAATTTTGTTTTTGCTGCACCATAGGACCTAGTCGCATCACACACTGCCAGTCACCTGCTTTTAATAACATGTCCATTGGTCTTGATGTTTACATTTTGCTTCACACGTAGATTGTAGTGGGTGCAGCTTAACGTGTTGGTAGAAACCTAGTTTTATTCTCCTAAAATCTGCCGTGATACTGTATGGTTATAACTAATCCTGGTTGAGGTCTGTTTCACTTAATACAATCTGCTCCTGTGCATTAAAAACTAATAAGTGACTAATGTTTTAATCTCGGTAAAAAAAATTGTTTAAGTAGCCTACTTGTTTTATAATGTAAAAGAGAAATAGTTGTGAAACTGATAAATATTATGATTTATTTACACAATAAATAATTGGTTTGTATGTTAATTACTGTCCTTAACCTCTGAAATAATGATAGTGCTTGAAAGGTATTGCTTAATTGTAGTTCATAATTGCTAATTAAGGCACATCTGCAAAACATCTAGTGCTTTGTAATTAGTTACTGCAAATAATTCATGTCACTGGACATTTTTTGCATTAAATTGCTCGTGTTTAGAATAAAGTGCTAATGCATTGAAATTGAAAAAGTATTGCCCTCTTATGTGACAGGAGGGGCAGCGCTTCTTAGCGGGTTCTGCCACCGCTGCTTCGGAGGTCCAGGAGAGTGAGACCTTAAAAAAGGGTGAATGTACAACAAAGGGGAATCAATCGCCTGTGAAACCTAAGCTGACAAAATTCACAACTATGCTGCAAACGAAAAAGGTGCCTAAGACATACAG
Source organism: Megaphyllum sjaelandicum (assembly GCA_034698745.1). Classification (NCBI taxonomy): domain Eukaryota; kingdom Metazoa; phylum Arthropoda; class Diplopoda; order Julida; family Julidae; genus Megaphyllum; species Megaphyllum sjaelandicum. The sequence continues at coordinate 5,528 of JAQGBX010000873.1, forward strand.
TATTTAGAAAGTACTTGGAAGTGTGCAAAGATATCAGCATTTAGCACTGTTATATACATGTACATGTACTTATATGTTTCATCTAATGAACTATTCCTTTATGTATTGCATGTACTTTTTATTGCATAGAATCAGGCGGAGCCATGCACAATTTTTTTTTTTTGCAAATAATTAACTCTCATTGCATTTTATAACAGGAAGGAGAAGCATTTCTGTCCAATAAGACTGGATTGGATAAGGGTGATTTGCATGACAAAGAAGAACCCGCCCTGAAAAAACCTAAATTTGTCAATGAGAAGGTGAATCTGAAACAAAATTTTAGCCAATCCATTTTTTGATTTGTTCGTAAAATGTGTTAACCTTGGTTAATGAACATTTCCAGGAAGATCCTATAAAACCCAAGACAAAAAGAGTTAATACGCTCATAAAAACTGCCAAGGAAGGCGAAGAACTGCTCAAGGGATTAGGACACAAGGATGACAACCCAGATAGCGAACGTCGTCGCACAAGGTCACAAACCCGAGGTGGTTCTGCACCCTCCCCGCCTGCAAAAAGGGAAAAGAAAAAGGAATCTGCTAAGGTAGGGTTGGTTTATTTATATTTTTTTGCTTTTTTCTCCTCTTGATGGCCGGTTTGAATAATAGCTTTATTCAAAAATATTTCATCCCCAGTGTGCTTCATGAACAGACACTTACATGTACAAAAATTATGAACAGAAATCTACGCCTAAATTTACACTCGTTAAAGCACCGAAAATTTGTCTAAAAAATGCAGCGATAAAGCAAATTTTAAATATCCAGCATATATGTATATTAAGTTATGCTCAATTTGAAAAAAAACATTCGATACATTTAGACAATAAGGTGCATTTTGAACATGCATATTGGCACCTACAAAGGTTTTTGTATATAATTTGTATAGGTGCCTCTTGATGAAAGTCCACTGGCGACGATCGAAATGTCTAGTATTTGAATAAATCTTTTAATTATTAGCTAAAGAAATTTCCTTGTTTAATATTTCATGTTTTCGTCAATGTTTGAGAGCCACCTAACTTAAGAGAACATCAAAATTACAAGATTGTTCTCTGACAAAAAATGCTGCGGCTAATATTATACACATTAATTCCTATTTAATATTTTTATTTCTGAGACAGAGTGCCCCTAGTAATGGCGGAAAAAGAGGTCGGAAAGGTCGACCGAAAAAAGAGGAAAAAAAGTTGGAGGAAGCTGCTGAAGACTCAAAATCGGCAGATGATGAAGATGCGGCTGAAGAGGATGATGTAAAAGATGAAGTTGAAGAGGAGGATGAACCTGCAAAAAAGGAGAGCGGTGCAGAAAGTGCAAAGGAGGATAACAAGTCGAACGATATGGAAAAAGCAGCCCAAGGAACTGAAAACTGAGGCTAAGTAGGCGACTCATTTTTGTATGTAAGAGCAGTTGCAGCAGAACTAAAACCACGACAAATTTTGCTGTTATCATTTGCCGTTTTCTATTCATAAGGGAAATTGTGCAACAAAAATTGGGCCCGTGTGTTTTAATTTTTTTGTAAAAGGGTTTTTATTAGCGTGGCCCCACCATTTTATCACTGCATATTGTAGTGAGCATCCCAAACTTCTCATCTTTTACACTTAATTCACTTTGTCTGAATAAGTGTAACTTTTGCACAGCATTTCATATTTGCCACCATTCATCATCAATTGTCATATGTGGTATATTTCAAATTCATATATTTCCATTAGTGAGCGAGTTTCACGTAGTTGATATCATAAAAGGAAATTGATTTGACCGATTAGATATTTCATGCAAAGCAGTCTTTAAAAATCTCTATCGTGTAGGATTTTTTTTAAAAAAAAAACAGTTGTATGATTGCACAGTAACCCATCAAATGATAATGCGCCTTACCGATTTTTAGTTAAAAGCATCCACTAAGTCTGCAACTACTTCCACCGGTGAAATTTTTGTTAAGCAGACATTTCAATGTTTTCATTGCAATAATTGATTAATTCGACAAACTTATTGAAGTTTGTGTGTTCTTTCGTGCTTTTAACGTGTCATACTCTTTTGCATTATGCAGTGAACATTTATGGGTTTAATATGAATCGAAAAGCAAAGTACCAGCCAATTAGATGTCTTAGCTTGACTATGGTTGCAACATTGATAGCTACATGTATGTGCTTAATGACTTATACATATGTCATTACACTTACCCCATGAGATAGTTTGGAAAGATGCTTGGTGTGCTACAGGCCGGCCAATCCCTAAGCACATCTCCTCTCACATCGGCTACCTCCGTGCCACATGATTTATTCACCTCTCTTCAGTGCCCAAATCTCAGCATCGGTTCGTTTTATTGAAACAAATCATTTGTAGCCTATATCTCTTTTACCAGTGTTCTACTGTATATACTATGTTAATGAAATCTTGCAATGAAAACATGCTTGCTTAACTTTATGCAATATTATCTTAGAAAGGTCACGTATTTCTAATTAATACTATTTAATGATAAATACAGGTATAATGTTTTGCCGACATTTACCATTTGACCCTTGAGATCAATTTAAGGCAGGCTCCCATTTATCTAAGGAGCTAGGGTACTGAGGTTAGCCGTATTGTATAAATCCACAAAATGAACAAAAACCATGAAATTAAGACAAGTGTAAATATAGCAAAAATAGGTGTTACAAGCATGCCTATGAATTTATAAAGGTACATAGTTTAAATTGAATAAGAATAATGAATCTTGGATAATCTGGAGTCTATACTAATGTTCCATAACATTTAGAGAGACTAAAGTTTTATCGGTTTTTAAATATTGGCAGTAAAATCATTAGGTAAAGAACTACTTTTTTTTCTTCAAATTCTTGAGGTTGTTAGGTGAAATCTGAATGTCCAATATCTTACGTTTACAGCCTGTAATGTACAATTGAAATGAAAGTACTTGTAGAAATGCTATCTCAAGTGGTACATGTTAATGATGTTTTGGCAGATGATGCCAGTCTTATTAGATTATTTTTGACGCAATTTTTATCCCAATTTTTAACTTCAGCCCCATACTCCCAATGCTATAAAGGCACAAAATGAAATTCACGTTGAGGAGAACTCTTAGAATGAAATTCTGGACTATTCAAATATTGGAAATTTTTTGTCAACTATACATGCACTTCTGTTCACTGGGCAAAATCATGGTGCATCTTAATACGTGTTAGATTTTGTTATGATAAACGTTTTTCATCAAAATTGCAGCTACACTTTAAAAAAAAAATGGAAATAACGTCCTCCGTCAGAGGCCCTAGCATGCAAAGGCGTAACTGGAGTGTTAGTTATCAGTTTTTGAGTATGATGAAATGCGAAATTGTGTTCAATATGTGTGTTCATGTGTAATTATAATGCAACATTGTAAATATCACTAGTAATTTTAAAACTGTCACATTTTCATACTGTATGATGCAATTAAGAGTTCAAGATTCTTTTGCTGCTAAATTTTGTTAGTGAACGCTTTAGTTTTTATGCAAATGTGCTATATATTCTGTATATTTGTGTTCAACACGTTAAAACATTTAACCGAATTATTTTATGTAGGAACCACCGTGTATGTCATATCGAATTTTGGTTGTTAATTATTTTAGCCATAAAATATTGAATTGTATCCTTGTGTGTGTGGCGATTATTGTGTGAGGATCTCAACTGCTATCCGTTTTTCTTTTTATCAAAAATATAATTGAGGATAGGAATCTTAAAGATAAGCACTAATTTTACGCCTGCATTAAGTAAAATTTGTGAGACCCTTATGTTTTAAGGAATTATTCTAACTAATAGAATTCTTTATCCCGGTTTAGTATAATTCGTCTGTAAACTCTTAGGTATTTAATGGAAATTCAAGTCTTTTTAAAATATTTACTGAAATACAGCCAATTCATGCTACAAGGGGAGAAACAAATCTTGAAGTTTTAATACTTTTTCACGAGGGTCGCACAAAACTTGGGGCAGAAAAGGTAGCAGCAGGTTCTGCTTGTCACGTTTTGTACTGGTACTGCGATGCCCCTAAAATACATCATTTAGCCCTGGTCGAGAGGTACAAAAGATATCCTTTGACAAATGCATTGCACACCTCGATTGTACAAGTAATGTAATATTTTTTTTATTACTGGCAGTTAGAAAATGAATGTTTATGCAAATAAAAGTTCCATAATAATCTGTGGCAAGTAAATATTCTTCGATTTCTGAAAACAAATTCATAAAAAGTCTACATGTAGTTATTCAACTGAAAGTAATTTTTCAAATTCAGAAGGCAGCTAGCTATTCTGATAAATTCTGTTATTTAAATATCAGGTGATTCACAGTTACCAACATCGCCCAGAAGCAGTTCCTTATATCAGTTCTTTTATAAATTTTTGTTGCAGATTTTATGCTGATTTCTCGAGTTTTTGTTTTTTGATTATGCCAGCGTAAATGTTGATGAAGGTTGTGATATTTCATATATGACTTAATAGAACTGTTTTTGTTGCAAAGTAAAAGATTACTACACAGAATTTCACACATTTTCTACATTGTACTAATTCTTATTTCATGGAGAAAAATACTTTGATCAACAAATTTGCCACGCAGTCAGCGTTGAATTGTACGCTTGTCTCTTAAATTGCAAGCAAGTATTAGGGGTACTCGGAAGCTTTGTAAATCGAAGTAAACTCAAACTGTATAAAATCGATGCTACTCATGGTTAGTTTTCAAACCAATTGCAGTTAGTATTCCTTTTGCGCACGTGACTTCGCGGCTGTATGAGTACCCCTAACAAAAATATTGCATTCAAGTCGCTGTTGTAAAGACTATAAAATGCAAATTTCAAAAATTATGAAAAGTGGGGAATTTAATAAATGTGTTGAAAATTAAGTTTCCCGCTCTGAAAAATTGTGTCACAACTTGGCTGAGTGCGAGGAATTATGGGGTACGAGTCAGTACAATCTTTGAAAACCTTCCCAGTCGAAAATCATCCCATTAATTGCTTTGCGCATGCGCAAATATGTCAAGTCGCTTGCGGAAAAGCAGGAAGTTGATGGTTTTTGACTGGGAAGTTTTTCGAGCATACATGTGTAGATTGTTTGTACAAACAGGTGGTTATAGCGAAGCGTCAAGTCTTTAGATTATTTTTACCCTTACTTGTTTCAGTTCGTTAGAAAAATTTTGCAAAACTTAAAAGGTACGTCAATTTACTCATCGTATGCTGTTGATATATTCACGCAACCTCCACCGAGAATGTACATGCATGTATGTTGTTTACGTTTTTTTCCTCAAGATCCGCCCGAGGTGCCAAGTATTATAATGAGACAGAATTTCCGGGAAATGAATCATAAGTCAGTGGTTTTACTTGACAATCCAAATAATGGTCTATTGTTGTGAGGAGCTGTGATCTGCTGGTTCTGTCATTTCAACTTTGCTACAGTATTGGTAAGTACATGGAACGTTTTGTTTGAAAGATATACATATGCGGGGTTTAGAAATGGATATCAAAAACATGAACATTTACGTTGGCGGATTACGCCTTTATTTACTCTGACATGCATATATTCACGAGCGAGGGTTGGGCGCGAGTATATTGTGTAAATTTCCACGCTTTAGTTTTCATTGGAAGACATGTATGCGATGGGGGTACTCGGACAGAATATTTACGTATTGAACTTTGACAATCTTGAAGTCACGTGTGTGAAGTCGGTTCAAGGTTATCGCTGTTTTTTAAACCAATTAGCAGGTCGATTTTGTATTAGGTGACTTCACGATCGGCTAGCTGCCAAAGTACGTTTTTTGTAAAGTCCGCGTCATTAATGTCATTGTCTCATTCATCTGTGAATGCCGAGTATCTGTGCAATATTCCATTTCTTGAACTCCATGGGAGCTAGTTAGCCATATAGTACGTACGTTGACCATCTCCCATTTAAGTAGAAGTTGAGTATCCATTATCTGAAATGCTTGCATGGGACCAGTCGTGTTTCAGATTTTTTTCCCGATGCTGGAATATTCGCATATACAGTACAAAAAAGGAAATAGTACAACTTTGAAATGGTACCCAATCCCACCTAAATAAGAATAAACTCCTAATGCATATAATCTGAAGGTAAATTTGTACAATATATTTTCATAATTTAGGGCAGAAAATAAGTTTTTGTAGTGTACCATATGAGGAAAAGGTGCAGAATTTTCCACTTGTTGGTGCCATTCTGGCTCTCAAATAGTTTCGGATTTTGAATATTATAAAGTTTCATGTTCATCCTGTGCTCATGTAAAGTGACAACTTTTAAGGGACCAACTTCCTGGTCTGCATGGACCAGATAAATAAATTTTCTCGACCCCCAAATTTAATGAATGAAACGATAATGAAGAAGGCGGTAATATATTGTTGGTGGATTGATTCTTGTTAGAGAAGCTTGGAAATGTTTTCCATGTGTATGATTTGCATTTTTTTATCAATAATTGCATGATGATTCCATATTTTATAGGTAAAGGATGTCATTGCCGTACAGTGTCATGCAAACACGTTTTATTTGGAAAGATCATTTATGATACCTACACTAAATTAAAAACGCCGAATCTAAAGATTAAGGAATCCGGGGCATTGCCCTGTGAGCCCTTGTACAGTAAAATGGCGCCAAGTGGATTGTCAAGTAATCTCTGGGCTAAGGACACGATGTCGGAAAATGTAGAGGTGGAATGCCTGATGCCAAATAGCATCATCATCGCTTTTACTGTTGATCGGGAAATCACACTTTTAGATCTTAAAGAGGTATTGTTATCATCCCAATTATATCGTAAATAATAACTTGCCTGTAGTGTTTTTAAAATCGATGTGGTGAAATGTTTGTTCAATATTTGTTCAGGAACTTTGGGAAGAAGCCCAAAAGCATCCTCTTTATGGAGTTTTACGAGACAAACAATCATATATTTTTATGTGTGTGAATTGCCAATCTGAACAAGAAGAACTAGTGGATGAGATGCGAAAACTTTGTGATATTCGACCTTTTCAGTTTATCTTAAAAGTGGTTGAGAGGAAAGGGGATAAAGCAGAGAAGTTACTTAATGCACAGATCGGTTTGCTCATTGGAAAAGGTATTGAAACATTAATCACATTTGTTGTAAAGTGTCATTATACTTGTACTCCAGAAAGTAATTTCTCATTTCCTTTTTCAAAATTAAAAGAAAAAGGTGCAAAATTTCATTTTTTTATACCAAAAGAATGTTTGAATAATTATAATAATTCAATGAAATCTTGGTTCAGTTTTAATCCCAGAGAAATATTTGCACAGTATAATGTTTAATTTTCTAAGTCATGTAACAACCTTGGAAAAAACAGTGAAGAAGCAAATATGGAGTCTATGTGGGGGTAGTTATAGGCCCTCTACTCCCATGTACCTTGCGTTTTAAGTGCTTGGTTAGGAAGCCAATTCTTGCCCCAAACACTTGAGTTTTGCAGGTAATCTGGAGGAACTTTTATTTCCTGACCATCCATTTTGCTGTGCTATTATGTGATAGGGACTTTACACATGCTTTCTTTGGAATGTTGCTTTGATCTGTTAATTTTATTACATTTGTTTAGGGTTGCACGAATTTGATGCTCTTAAAAATCCTGAAGTAAATGAATTCAGGTGGAGAATGCGATCAGTTTGTGACGATTTTGGGAGAGAGCGAGATGCATTGGACTGGAAAGAAAAGACTTTGTATAGACATCCCGTCAGATTAGCAAGCTCACCTGATTTACCGATGATGCTTAGGAACAATTTAAAGGATGATAATATAAGCGTTCTCGTTCGGTTTGAAAATATTGATGTAGGAAAAACCTTGTTCATCATTGTGATGGTTCACCCTTTTAGACCTGCATTAAATTTTGACTTATTTTTCAGACAAGTTTTACTTTTCGAGTTCCTTACACACATACTCCACAACAGTTACTTCAAATGGTTTTGGTAAAAAAAGCCCACATTTCAGGAACTGAGGAAGAAAGCATTGATGATTATTGTTTAAAAGTTTGTGGTCAAGAAGAGTACTTCTTAGTGGACAAACCTCTAAGCCAGTACAAGGTTTTTGGAAGCAACTTTTAAAAAATTTAGATCTGTTAATGATTGGATTTTGAATTGATCTTTATGACTTGGCCACATTTTTAATTTTCAGTATATTCAAAACATGATTTCTAAGGACCGCAATCCCCAGCTGGTTACAGTTTCACTACAGGGCGTTGTGAGTTTAGTTGATGGCGATAGTGTTTACTTTAATATGGATGACATCAAAAGCCGGCGCTCCAGATCAGGCTACAGCACCATGACCATGGGTGGCCGAAAAAAACCGAAGTTCGTGTGGTCGTCCTCCATTTCTGAGCTTTTTTCTTTTAAAGTTTGCGAAATCAGGAGGCTGAATTGCAGTAGTTCAGAGGTAGTTCACCACTGTTAATCTAAATTTTAATTTTTGTTAAAATTTAATGTAATAGCAGTACAACACTTTCACATGTTAAACCCACAATTTTCATAGGTTTAGTTCTTGTTGATTGTAGAAAATTGTAGAACTATGGAATGCTCCCAATCTGGAATCTGGAATGTGTTGTACTCATATTGCATGATATAATATATCCAGAATTGTAGCATGTTTAATTTAATCTTAAGTTATTGACAGAGTATGGGATTTTTTAAGGTTGCCATTCAAGCTGGACTTTTTATTGGAGGAGAATCCCTTTGTGAGGCTCGCAAGACCCAAGAAGTCCAATCAATAGATGGAGATGTACCATTCGACGAAGATCTTTGCTTTGACATTGAAGTGCGAAATATCCCAAGGATAGCGAGACTCTGTTTAGTCGTGTATGAAATAACTAAGAATGCCAAAGGTCCAAAGCATCGGAAAACTAAAGGCTCTAGCAAACAGGTGATTAATTTATGTACTGTATACATTTTACAATACTCGATGCTCGATACATGTAGATGCTAATTTTTAAAAGCATGGATAAAATTAAAAACCATATAATGTTATATCATATGAATTAAATTTTAAAAAGGTTATTCAATATTTTGTTAAGTGTTCGAGATAGAAAAAAAAGTAAACTTTGTTGGCATACTTAAACAGAATATTGTAATTTGCACATATTACTTTTTTGTTTTTGCGTAATAACTTGTCTGTTTATATTTCGTTATAGGATAGCTTCATTAATGCCTTAGCATGGGTAAACACTACTGTATACGATTTCAAAAATCATCTAAAGTCTGGCTCAGTTACTTTATATATGTGGACATACGCCGAAGATATGCAGAACGATGACCTATTGCACCCATTGGGTACAGTAGTTTCAAATCCCAATGCAGAGCACAGTACAGCACTCACAATCACATTTGTAAACTACAAACAGGAGTACAATCTTGTCTATCCAACAATTTACAAGGTGCGTTTTGTTATTATGTTTTCTGGTGTGTACTGTGATAGGGCAGTTAAGATGAGGGCATCTCAGACTATTGCATTTTGTATGTTTCTGTAGCTCTGCGAAGATGCCAGGCAAGATATGAATCAAGATGTTACTTCAAATAACGCTGTGAGTTTACTACGGTATCTGCTTTTCTCGATCTTTTAGTTTAAATAAGTTGATGTCATTTGTTGCATGTGGATTATTTTCAGACTCATGCCAGCAAAGCATATCTTGAACAATTGCGACAAATTTGCGATAGGGACCCCTTACACCAACTGCATGAGCAAGATAAAGAACTGATGTGGTTCTTAAGAAAGGATTGTTTGGTTCATCTCCCACATTCTTTGCCCAAACTTTTGCAGTGTTTAAAGTGGAATGAGTACAAATGCATTGCAGAGGTCAGGAGCAATTGAACAAAATTTAGTCATATTTTCTAAGTATTTCGATTGTTATCCTAACAAATGGATACTGGTGTTTCAGATGATGGATTTGCTCCAAAGTTGGCCTCAGTTGTCACCTGAACTTGGCTTGGAGCTGTTAGATTATGCTTATGCAGATCAAGAAATTCGTAAATTTGCTGTGAGTTGCTTGAAAGATATTAGGTAAGGATATTAAACTCCTGCATGAATTGTTTTTAATTTCTTTTTTTTTCTATAAATGGTGTTAATCTAAATTGGTGATCGTGGACTTACGATCAAGTGATTTGTATCTATAATTAAAAAAAACTTAAAATTTGAAATGTTCAGGTGAAATCCATTAGAGAACTATGTGAGCGTCACAGGGTTCAACCAGACCTGGAAAAGTCAGAGAACTTGAAAATGTGTGGAGAAATCAGGGAAGAATGACTTTTAAAAAGTTAGGGAATTTTCAAAATTTGCAACAGTTTCCTAGTACAAATTTGAAAAATTTTCCTCGTTTTCCAATTACAAAATTTTTTCGACGACAAAAATTGCAAATTTCTCCACGTTTTCAGAGTACAAATTTGCAAAACTTTCTACATTTTCCGAATTCAAAATTTATTCATGCAAATTCGTTTTTTAAGTTTTCTATTTTCAAAATTTCATTTGTAAATTTGAAAAATATTTTACTAGGGCCAATTTTCGACATTAACATTGGTCAGGGAATTTTTTTTAAAACCTGGAAAAGTCAGGGAAGTTAAAAATGAAATTTCTGGGGCAACCCTTTGAAAAAAATTTACCATATTATTCATAAGGTTCTTAATACTGATAGGAGCATGTACCAAAAATAAGTAGCAACATTTCATGCAGATTATGACTTGAATTTTCTTTTAATGCAAACGTCGATCTGAGCAAGTATGTTGTGCAAATGCTGTCAGGGAAGATTTGCAGTTTTAATCCCCCAAATGTAGGGTATTTTTAATCTTACAATTTACAAATACATGTACCCACTGTTATCTTTCATGGGAAGAAATCGTGGCATGTGTAATATTTTCCAACAAATGTTCCATACAGACTTTGAGGGATGTCATTGACATTATTTTTAAATAGTTTTTTTATTAATTTGATTCATGAGTATACTGCCCTAGATGTCCTTACATTTTACTTTATGGGAATTATTAAAAATTTCGTTTTTTACAACCTGCAGATTTCTCCTGTTGTAATTGCTTCCTTTTCAACTTATCATACTGATAAATGATTCTATTTAATGTTACAAACGACTTAATGGCTGCTAATTTCATTTTTAAATTATCTTATTTTGCTAGTGATGAAGATCTCCTATTGTACTTGCTGCAGTTGGTGCAGGCCTTGAAACATGAATCATATCTCTATTCTGATCTAGTGGAATTTCTATTGGGTAGAGCTTTAAAAAATCAAAACATAGGCCACTACTTCTTTTGGCATTTAAGGTATGTTCCAAAGCATGATAACTTGATTTAAACATTTTCTAAAGTAATTTTTCAATACTTAAATTTCAACACTTCCCGTTTAGATCTGAAATGCATGTACCTGCTGTTTCGATTCGCTTTGGTCTGATTTTGGAAGCGTACTGCCTGGGCAGTGTGGAGCACATGAAGACATTAAGTCGGCAGATTGATGCCCTCGGCAAATTAAAATTCATAAATGAGATGATACTGCAAAAGCGGGCAAGTGATCTTTGAAAGAGCTCATGTATCCTCAATTTATGCTTGTGTTAATTATTGGTTTCTTAAAATCGTCCTTAATAGGAACCAAGAGATAAAGTTAGACAGACAATGTTGGAGGTGCTAAATAAAAGTTCATTCATGGATGCTCTGTGTGGGCTACGAAACCCTTTGGATCCCAGTATTAAGTTCAAAAATCTTAAGTAATGTGTGCTTAAATCATCATTTTATGAAAGAAGTTTCCTTCTCAATTTGAACATGTCTAACAATTACAATTTAACACGTGCATTTTTATTTTTAAAGAGTGGAGAAATGTAAATTTATGGATTCAAAAATGAAGCCACTTTGGCTGGTTTTTCACAATGAGGATATTCATGGAGAACCCATTTATGTCATCTTTAAAAATGGTGATGGTAAGCCAACTTTTTATATTTTCCCGGTACAGTTGGTATGAACTTTATGGTACTTTTTAATGGTTTGTTTGAATACTTTCGAATCCCTTTCACAGTCAATGTTAATAACAAAAACTTTTATAACGATTATTTAAATATCTTTTTCTATTAAAATTCCATGATTTTCCCTGTGAAAAATTACCACAAACGGGCTCTTTTTGTTATCCCTCAAATTCTTTGTGCAGTCTACCATATGGTCTTAACTTATGTTGACGTCATTAAATTTCACTCTATCAGTCTATGTGAAGATGGCTGTAATAAACTTATGTCTGGCTTCTTGTTTATTTGATTACTCAGATCTCAGACAGGACATGCTCACACTTCAAATGATTCGAATTATGGATAAGCTGTGGAAAGATGAAGGCTTAGATCTCAGGTAATTTGTCATATCTCTACTATTTATGTTGTTATATTTCAGAATTTTGATTTAAACGATTCTATTCATTGCTTAGAATGAATCCATATGGTTGTATATCAACTGATTACAAAGTTGGCTTAATCGAAGTTGTTCTCAATGCAAATACAATTGCTAACATTCAGAAGGAAAAGGGAATTTTCACAGCTACATCAACTTTTAAGAAAGGTTCACTATTAGGTTGGCTTAAAGATCATAATCCGGATGATAAAAGGTAAAAATTTTTTATCAAATCATTACGCTTTAATGTTGTCTTTATACATTGTATTTTCTGTCCTTATCATTATGTAATATTTGTTAAATTTTATCTTTTTCAAGTATTTGTTTTCTTAAAATTAAAATTTTCTATTTTTCGTGTTTTTCATTTTTTTGATTCTTAAGTTTATTTCATTTTGAAACATTTTTTACACATATTATAACCTGTTGTTTTTGCTCGAATTTTGATTTAATGTCCTTAAAATACTATTTAAATTAATTGCTAAATGTCTCAGAAAATATGGCAGCATCATTATGGTTAGTTAGAAAGTTCACTTTTGATCTCTAAAGGTGCTTTCTAAAAAAATTAACATACTCATTTTAAAGTTTTAATTTTTATAGCTTAAATCGGGCAGTTGAAGAATTCACACTGTCATGTGCTGGTTATTGTGTTGCTACTTATGTGCTCGGAATTGCAGATCGTCATAACGATAATATTATGGTTAAAACCAATGGCCAAGTAAGTTTGCATCACATGAATGATCATTCTTCAAATGAGTTTTACTTAATGTTTTGGCTATTTTCAGTTATTTCACATTGACTTTGGCCATATCCTTGGGAATTTCAAAGAAAAATTTGGTATTCGGCGAGAGCGGGTACCTTTTGTGCTTACTAACGACTTTGTATACGTTATAACCAAAGGCCAAAATCAGAAGTCACAGGAATTTTCGAGGTAAGTCCCAATGCAGATAGTTTCTTTGTCAATTTTTCCATGTCTGTTACATTTTTCTTTTATGGTTCGGATCATTTTTAACAGTTGTGCTTTTGTCATTGCCAACTCTGGTAAAAGCTTTAATTTTAAAAGAATAACATTAAGTGAAAGTTATTTTATTCACACCTAAAATCGTATTGACACTTTAAGCAATTTATTATTTTTCAGGTTCCAGTGTTATTGTGAAAAGGCATTTGGCATCCTGCGCCGCAAAGGATCACTCATAATTTCCTTATTTGCAATGATGCTATCCACAGGAATTCCAGAGTTAAGCTGTGAGAAGGATCTGGTTTATTTACGAGAGACACTGGTTCTAGACCTTCCTGAAGCAGAAGCCCTTAAGCACTTTCGTTCTAAGTTCGATGAGGCTTTGAAAAATAGTTGGAAAACGTCTGTAAACTGGTTAGCCCACAATTTATCCAAAGACAACAAAATGAACGATTAGTGTGCGTTTCGATATGCTACATTTCATCATTTGCTTTTTAAAACTTCATTCAGCCTTTAGGTTATCGTAGAATCTCATCATAATTATCATTTAAAATGAATTGCGTTTATTTTAGTATTTTTAGTTATTCGTGGCAAATTCCATGCCGTCTTTTTAAAGCCAAATTTTTTGAAGGAGAAATATTACTGAATTGGGAGAAGCGGTGGAAAATTTAAGCAAATAATTTGACATATCCAGTTTCTACAAGTTTGCCTTAACCGCTATGAATTCATTTCATGGAATTACAAAGTGGGGGGAAAAACTTTGATCCAGTTTATTGCTTTTTTAGGACGCTTTTTATGCATTAGACCGATTAATGATATTGATTTTACTTACTCATTATTAATTTCCTCGTATGACTGCTACATCATCAAGCAGATTTGTACAAACAATTTAGTTTAAGGTTAGCATAAAAAGGACACTGCTGATTGTAGTGAGATAGTATTTTAAACTATAGGTTGAATTAACGCCTAGTTTCATTGAAAGCACAAATCATCAAAGGCTATTAAATAAACCCTACAGATTTGACAGGAAATAATTAAGTAGTTGTTTATAAATCCAATGTTTTCTCCTCTTAAAGTGCAAGGCAAAAAACAACTAAACTATGTGTATTCTTCATTTATCGAAAGATTGAAATTATGGGCATTTTTACCAATTAATTTTGTGGGACGATTAGTTCCTAGTCACTTATTGTGAAACAATTATTCATTCATTGATTATCAAATGCCTGAAAGTTGGCGCTAGTTAATTTATTGTGAAATTACTGCTAAACCAAATTTAATTTTAGATATTCATATATGATGTTTTTAAACGTGGAATACTTTTTATATATGACATTTTAGGATGTTCTATGGTGCATATCAGATGAGGCGTTTTCTAGTGCGGTTGAATATTTGATTCAGCATTTTAGCATTCCCCTTCCAGTCATTCCATTCCAACAGGTGTGAAGTTGGGTGAATATACATAGTTTAACCTTTTATTTTATTTTAAATTGCCTACTCTTAAAACATGTGTAGATTAACTTCTTATTGAAGTAAGATATGCAACATTTTTGAAATTTTGGCGAAAGTCACATTTTCGATACTATCCTAAAATATTAAATTTTGGACTTTCTACGTTTCGGCACAAATCTGTGTGCACGTTCTATGTTGTAATAACGTTTCCATTTCATTTAAATAACATCCTTTCTACTTCAAGATATTACTTTGTGTCTAATTAAGATTCCTTTAGTGTTGACTTTCTATTTATCATTCTACCTAAGTGTTCTATGCAATATATTGTATTTCTGTTAAGAGGGTATTTAAATAACGATGTGCCATGTTTTGTAGAAAAAACGTAGCTGTTAGGCCATATGTTTTCTATACTGTTAATCTTTTTCAGTTTGAACTGTAATGAGTAACTAAAATGTTTCACAAATAATAACCACATACACATTTATGATAAAATTGCACAAATTAATAAACAAGAGGCTAGTTATCAGATATTATTTATGTCCTAATTAAAGATACAATAAATTAATTTATAATTTTAAATCTTCTAGGGTCACATACATTAGCATACATGTATGTCGATATATGCATTTCAGGATTTACATTACAATACTTGAATTTGAAATTTTGTATTTTGGAAATTAGCTTATATCTTCTGGACATTTTGAATATCAGGAAGTTTTTCTTTTAATACTTATTCGCATTTTTTCGATGTGATAAGTTACTAAAATATAATCTTTTTTTTTCCTCGAAATCTGGGTAAAAGTATATTTTCTCAAAACTGAAAGATGTTCAGGATGTTGTTTTGTTGAGAATGTTTCACGTTAATTGTTTTGTCGTTTCCCCCCAAACATTCCATTTATGTCACCATTGTAGATCTTCCAAATATGTATGCGCTTGTTGTTATGGTGTCATATTGCAAAACAGGTGATCATGAAACTCGTACAATCAATATGACGTGTCTCCCAAAATGCAACATTGATTTGGGGCATTTTCGTGTTACAAATATACTATCAAATAGCAATACCAGCAATAATATTCCTAGTTTATTTCAATTTTCTTTTAAAATGCAGTTAAGACTGTCAATAAAGTCATTTTTAAGTTTCTCTACAAAATGACTAATTTTGATGTTGTACAATGAGGCAGGCTGTGCGTTTTGCGTGTTAGGAACAACTAATGCCCTCCGTTCAATTCCAAATGATTGTATGCCATATTTGTATGATTTCTCAGGATATCCATTCCAGTATTGAGAAATAAAATCTGTGATATTTCTACATCTCAGCATTTGTACTAACTGTGAATTTAGTTTTCTAGCTTTTAATTTTAAATGACTTGTTAACAATTGTTTATCTTACCTTTAATTCCTTTGTTATTAAAATTAGATTTCTGCTTGAATTTTGGCAGAAAAAATGATCTGAACAAGGACAACAGTTTTGCAGGTACTCTAGCAATATTTGTGCGCTATAAAACTGATGTTTATTCACAGATATTTACAAATCATTAATTTCTTGTTTTAATAGGTTTACTGCTTGAAGTAAATCTGCAATGATGTCATCAACGTCTTCTTTTTGGGTTTCTCGACCTATGCTGAGTCTTAGGGCATTTGTTGCCAAATCTTCTGGCACACCACATGCCAAAAGAATTTTGGAAGGTCTGGAATAGAGAAGTCGATTCATCACACAAGGTAAATCTCTAATTTGAAATTCCATCTTTTTTTCTTTTCTTACCCGCCTCCGGTATGACATGCAGCTCCCACGCTAGCTCTTAATTTGTGACATCTTGATAAGATTTTCTTGCCTTGTAGTTGGATAAAATAGAATTCATGACGAATTAATGTCATAGATTTTGTTTCTGGATTTCAACATATACGAGGCAATTCATTGACGAATTTCAGATGTTGGGCTGGTCAGAATACTGAACAATTCCCAAAACATAGATTTTAAAATAAAAATACCAAATGGAGAATAGTACAACTTCTAAATTTTTTTTATAAATAACTAAGAATTAATAATTTGGTCTCTTATACAGCCAATAAAACAAGATTTTTAAGCATGTTTAAAATTTGACTGAAAATTGGCAATATTGCCTCGAGAATGCCTGCCTTGAAACTATTGAAAATATCTTGCAATAAAAATGACAAGAATTCCCCATAAAAAATGCAATGACAATCACAAACAATTGTTTGTACTTATTTTCCCACCTTGTAGTCCATCTCCAACAAAAGACACATTAACTGTATTAGGCAAATGGTCAACATTTTGGAAACGGCTATTAAACTGCACTCCTTGGCCGAATGTGCCCTGAAATTTGAAATAAATTTATATGACACATTGTGAGAAATTGTAACATGCGCATGTACATTTCTCACTTATAAAAGTATTTCAGAGCCTTGCAAGTTCAAGAGTAAGAATTTAACTGTAGTAAATAACATTACTGCTTGGCTCAAGAACTTTGGAAACCATTCTATGTCAGCTTTTATAAGCTACAAGGGAACCGTAATTTTGTTAAGTTCTTTCTAAAGGTTTTCTCCGGAAATACCTGGTACTAATCAAGGCAGCAAACTCAGGAAGACATGCTGTTTCTAAGAAACGATTAAACCATAGTCTTGCCCTTGTTCTTCCAAAGAACTGATTTATGTTATTACACTTATCCTGTCTTCCAAATAGGCCTTTATTTTTAAAAAATGTTCCGTGTATTGGCTTAGATTCAGAGATACTAGTTGGGCTGCCTGAAAAATAACATCCAATTTAAATTAAAATTTCCAATTCATCCTTTAAAAGAAGTTTTGTTTGGCATACCTTACCAAGTCCCACAATCATTGGGGTATTTTCTGTCCTAAAAATTAAATTAAACAAAGTATTATTCGAGTTTACACTACGTTTTTACGAGAGAGAAAACAGCTCAACTTTGCCTACCCAGGTCGGTAACCCCTTTCTTGACCTCCGCCAAAGAACTGGGGATATAAAGGGCAGCTCTTACCAATGCCTCGAACAAATAAGGCGCCAATACGAGGGCCATAGAACTGTAAAGGAAATTGGGTTAATTAGGCTTTCTCTTTTTCTAACACACATTTTCCACATACTGTACATATTTTCAAAACTTTTACTTTGTGGCCAACAATTGTGAGATAATCCACCTCAAGCTCTTCTACACTGACAGCCACTTTGCCAAGGGCCTGTGCAGCATCAGTATGAAGTAAAATGGGGCACTGCAATTTGGCCTTATTCTGCTTTTCCCAGTTCCGTACTGCTCGTGCAATCTTTGCAACTGGCTGTAATGCAAAAAAGTAATTTATCCACTTAGTGAAAACTGAAACATTACTTGAAGGTTCTGCATATTAGCAGTACATGTAAGAACTTTTGCACAGCAAAATGTTCGAAAAATTGTCAATAGCACAATGAGTTTTATACTTGTATGTAGTAAAAACGATTTCGCCAGCTTACTATACATTTAGGTCATTCAATGAATGCGATTTTAAATCGTACTTGATCTCTTCTGACACTACGCAGAAGTGTGATGTATAGGTATTTTAAATTCAAAACATTTTAAAAAATATGAAACAAAAAAAAATTTCATTTGTCTTAGATACACTATTTCAAAAAGGTACATGTAGAGATTATAACATTAATGTCAAAAATTATCCTATACATAAGTTAATTTCAAAAATATATTACCTGCAAAACACCAGTTTCATTATTGGCGAGCATGATAGTAACTAAACACGTAGTGGGCCGTAATGCTCCCACAACATCATCAACCTCCACATGGCCTGTGAGTTTGGAAACTGGTACAAATGTTACTTCTGAAAGTAACTAGCATTTAATAACATGGCTTATCAATTGAATAAAACGACACGGGCTTAAATTCATTTTTTTTTCTTGACCCACCAATTTCTCTTCGGCTTTGATAACGATCCAGTGGAAGCTTAATAGCATCATGCTCCACTGTTGTTGAGATAATGTGAGGTAAAAGGACTTTGCCCTTAGAACCAATATCTGCATTTACTGAACTATTGAAATTCTCTATGGATGTATGAATTACCAAGTTGTTTGCCTAAATCAAAAATATTACATAAGTTTGATAGACAAACTTGATTCAAAGAAGGATTATAACTTCAGATTTATTTAATTTCTCCTTTGAAGTATTTCTCGTCTAGATAAGGTTAATTATATTTATACAATATTTACAAATCGCCCTTTTATTTTAAAAAAAAAATCGAAAATTTGCTGAATCCAGCCTAGAATTAAGTCAGGTTCCAAATGATTGTCTTATATTATATAATAACTGCTGTGAATTTTCGAAAATATTGGTATGAATCTGTCTCGAATTTCTATGAATTAGCCATTCTAACATACCTCGGTGCCACCAGATGTAAAAACAATTTCTGAAAAAAATATTTTTATATCAGGATTTGCTTCCAAACTTTCTAGCACGTACATGTCAAATTTACCCAGCAGCTAGTTAACAGCTAGCAATTAGATTATCATTTTTTCTGGTCAGCTTTGTTCTTCACAAACACATGCAGTTAAAATTTGTTTGTGCTTACCATGAGCTTGTGCACCAATCATAGCAGAAACACATTTCCTAGCAGCCTCAATTTTTAGCTTACATTGTTTCCCTTTAAAATTAATTCAAGAAATATATATTTAAATTGAAGCATAAATAACAGCTAGTGCCTAAAAACGCCAATTAATTAAATTTCAATAATATATACTGTATACCTATTTCATAACCACTGCTAGGGTTCCCCCAATCATCACTTAGGGATTCTGTTATTGATTTTACTACTTCAGGTGCCAATGGAGTTGTTGCATTATAATCGAAGTAAATCGACATATTGCAGTATATTTCTGAAAGCATTTAGATTGCCATATGTTAACGTATGCATACAATTTCTTATGATGACTATATTTTGTACATCACAACAGTACATTTTGCAAATCTTGCATTAGTTTATTTCACAAAATCTCAAACTGCACTTACCTATTTGACTTAATATAACACCAGAGGGCGCTATTTAGTCCCCAATTTTAAAATTTATATTGAGTATTAATTTTTACAAATACATTACTAAAATTTGAATAGTTATGAAATTTAATAGACGACCAAGAAAGTTAACAAAAGTAGCACCATCTATATCTTTATTTTTTAGTAGTTTTTAGTTATAAAATATTTTTGTTGTTGTTGTAAACGTAATTTTCAGAACTATATAAAAATTTATTTTTTCCCAAACATTGATCTGAGATTTAACAATTTCGAAAGAATCGACAGACAATTTTAAACATTCTACATCCCGAATAATGACTAACAAAAAAACAATTTTGAAATGTTAGATTTATTTATATCACAGTATTTAATTACAGAATATAAAAAATAAAATTGCAGATGCACCATCATTTTCTTGTTTTTGGTACTTCAAAATCCCAGGAAGATTCTTTACCATGGTCCTGCAAAAAATATATCCCATAATTAAAAGACAGTATTTAAGAATTTTCAATGATACAAATATCAGTAAGCACCTTTAATATTATCCCAGCAGTGGCAAGTTCTTTCCTTAGTCGATCGCATGCTCCGAGCATTACTTTGCGAGCATTACCAGCGTCCAGGTCTATTCAAGATAAAATCATTGTTTAATTTGTTAGACATCCATTTTTCATTTAGGAATATAATGCATTACCTGCTTTGGGTAATTGGATAGCAAAGTTTCTCATTTCACTGCGAAATTTGACAGTGCTTTCAACAATGCTGTCCAAATGACTATGTTTCAATTCCTGCAAACAAACTAATTTATGAATATGTCGCCCAAGAACATTAATGATCCACGTATTTCTCACCTGACTCGCTTGTAAACTAATACCAAGATTGTTCAAAAACTTGTTAACATGGTTTCCAATTGCCCCTATCACGATTGGGTCTCTCACAGATGATTCCTAATTTTTTTATTTTCATATAATATTCAATTATTTTAAAATAAACAAATGTGAAGTAAGATTAAATTATAATTACCTCCACTGTGGTTTGAAACTGTTTGTTGACATGGTTTATAAGATTGAGAATAGCATCAAAGGCCTTGTTAGTGTCGAAATCATCAGCAAAAGCTTGTTTTATTTGTATAACAGAATCCTCTAATCTAAAATAATTTTTAAACTATAGAATGAATTTAATTTATTGACAGTTTTCTAGTTTGCAGAAACTTTAAAAAGTCTCTGAAATATATTTCAATTTCTTAGAATCTATATAAATTAGGTACATGGGTGCATGACCATTGGTCTAATAAGATCAGTTGATAAATACTTGCCTTTTTGAAAGATCGATTTGGTCTAATGAAGTGCATTGCAGCTGACCATGCATATAAGCTTTCACCTGTCCAAAAAAGTTTTGAAATTTGTGATAAATGGCAGATGCTTCATTTAAGGTTTCTTCTTTGTATTCCATACCTGTAGTACATAAAAATATATATAATTTCTTACGTATTTTAATGATTATGACGATTCATTGCAGAACAAACCATTGCGATAATGAGAGCGAAGACAAAATATTCGGAATTCATCAGCAGTATGTCTTGACAAGAAATCTTGAATGGTGATTACGTTTTTCAGTGATTTGGACATTTTCTTATCTTTCAGAATCACATGCCCTAAAAAATTAAAAGGTTTATGGATTCTGATGCAAGATTAAAAAGTTCATCATCATGGTATGTATTGATCATGGTATGTATTGCTTATGTTTAAAAGCTAAAAGATTTATTAAATCTAAAGAAGGAAGTGTTATACCTGAATGTAGCCAATAATTGACCCACTGGGAAACAGAATGATAGGCTCCCGACTGAGCCAGCTCGTTTTCATGATGAGGGAACAAGAGATCAATACCTCCGGAATGAAAATCCAACTGATTACCAAATATGTTACTATTAACAAAACACTAAGTTATTTTCGGCTGTAAATAAGGTAATTACAATACTGTATAGGCCTATTTATTTGGAACCTGCCTAGCCATTGCTGAGCACTCTATGTGCCAACCAGGTCGTCCTTTTCCCCAAGGGCTATTCCACCATGGCTCATCTACTTTAGAAGCCTTCCAAAGAGCAAAATCCATCGACTGTTTTTTGTTTTCTATACCTGATAAAAATTCAAATGTGTGAATTTCTTATCAACTACATCGTAGGAAACTATTTCAAAATTTTTCAAACATTCAAACATTTTAAATACTTTTTTCAGTAATGTGAACTTCACTCTCACAAGGATGGAGTTTTCCATAATGAGAGCTATATTTAGCCAAGTCAAAATAAACAGAACCTAGAAAGAAAAAAATTGAACAAATTTTCTCAGCCAATAATTTAACCATATGCCACCTCAGAAATTCTAATATTATAAATTTTCTCAAATTTACCATCATCTGTGACGTACGCAAATTTCTTATCCAGAATTTTTGTGATGAAGTGTATTATACATGTCATGGCGTCAGAAACTCTCATAGTAGTTGTTGGAAGTAAAACGTTGAGATCGTTTAGGTCTTTAAAAAAGTCGTTTTCGTATTTCCTCGCAAGTTGCCAAAATTCGACATTGTTCTGAATATTTTAACGTGTGCATTAATTTATTCTGGACGCTTATATGGCTTTGGCATGAATTTATCAAAGAAAAATTATCACAAAATTTTAGAATTGTCATGCACATGATAAACTTGTACAAATAAAATGAAAATTTGTTTGGCTGCTGAAAGTTTCACCAATAAACAACTGATCAACATACCTCTTTAGACCTCATGATAATTTTATCATCTATATCTGTGAGCCCCATAAGTTGCACAACATTTATTTTGAAATAGTTTTGCAAAACCCTTCGTATAATATCAAACTTCACATAGCAACTATATATGGCGAAAAAGATGTTTTATTAAGCAAAGACAAACAGTTGGCTGGACATTATGCACATTTCTGAAATAATGGAACTGAATGGCACCATTCCCACACATTCAAACTCAAATGTGTATGAGTGAAGTTCTTAGTTTTTGTTAAGAAAACTCCAAACTGAAAATCCTGACATTGAGAGTGCAATCATCCTATTAGTAGCTGCAAGTTGGAAATTTCGAAAGCATAAAGATTTTACCACCCAATAATTAAGCTGCTAAAATGTGTGGGACCCTCATGCTAAGGTTTTTTTTCTTATATAAACTATAGCAATTATAATTTTTTTAGTTAATAATTTTTATAATATGACTGCAGGGGTAAACTGATGCTTTTTTTCTAATTTTCTTTCGCATTCAGATACACATTTGAATGGCTGCAGTCAACAAGTTTGGATAAATTGGCCATATAGGGTACGTGTTGAATAATGGTACCATACCTCCCTATTCTTTATTTTATAAATCATGCAAACTTCTCATATGTAATGCACAGTAATATAAAAATCAATCATATGGGGAATAGCTAGAAGCTTGCAAAAGCTACTACAGTAGGCCTATATACTTATAGGTTCATGAATTTTTACCTTCCATGTCCTATATGTGCATCATCGTAGACAGTAGGTCCACACATATACCTTATAGTTAAAAAAAAAGTTTAACGAACACTCATAAATTAATACATTTTGCGGAAAGCTGCAAGAGTATAAATAAATTAACAAACAAAAAATACCAGGTTAAGAGCTTTCCACGTGGTAAAATCAAGGGCACTTTGCACTTTGTTTGACTGTTATAAACAGAAATTTTGGTATCGTAGCCTACTGGCAGCGTCCAGTCTTTTAACTGTTCGGTCGAAATACATCTTGGGCATCCTAAAACTGTATTTTTCAATATTTTAAGTTGGCCAACATTTTTAAAAATTACCACCCTGAGCAAAGCCATTTCGAGCGTCTGCTCTGTGGCGTCTGCTTGTGATCGTATCGATAGAAAGTTATCGATCTGCATGAATGTGATATCGGCCAGTCAGCGTTGCTCCGCCATTCGAGCGACAAAGCGGGAAAGTTTCGAGCGTGTATCTAAATGGTAAAAATTCAACAATTACTAATAATAAGTTAAACTTTTGACACGCAGACAACGTTGGACGAGGCCAACAACAAAAAGGAAGAAGCGAAAGGCAGCATGCAGTTCGTAAGAAAGTTACCGAAAGAAGACATCGACCCACTCTGTCCTTTGCTCCCATGGATCCTTCGGTCTCCTCCATGGACATTACTTCCCCGACGTCGTCTTCCCCAGTTGAAATACAGGCTGCTTCGTAAAGATCTCGAGGAACGAAAGCAGAAAGGGGAGTTAGACCTGTGCATTTACGATGGA
>JAQGBX010000874.1:0-29624 GCA_034698745.1 Megaphyllum sjaelandicum
GGGGAGAATTTAATCAAAAAAAGGGGAGAAGGTCACCAGTTGTGACGAAAAGTTGAACCAAAATAGTGCACCCGGGGTGTACTATTTGGCACTGAAGTCCAAATAGTACACCCTGGGAGCACTATTTGGGGGGGGAGGGGGTGTTCTATTAGGCACTGTACGGTACGCAAAAACGTCCTTTTACTTAGGGAACTGATTTTATTTGGCGACGTCTGAGATGGTCATACCCCTTCCCTGCCTACGTTCTGTCCGTGGCGACTCAGCCTTCCCTCCCTCTCCTTACCCCACATGAAAACGCCTTTTTTGAATGGCCCCTTACTGGAATATCAGAACCTATCAAATTAGACTTAAATTTTCAAAAACGTTTAAAGTTGAGTACAATTAAAAAATTTAAGACAATAATCATGTCTAAATTAAGATTTTTTTACTGAGGTAATGTTTAAGTTTTATTCGCAACTCGGAGCAAAAATTAATATGAAATTCATGGCGAGGGGTAGAGGGAAACGCTGTATGAATGGGAGGTGCGTAAAAAAGCGAATCGATTTTATAATGATAAATGTAGGCCTATATATGAAAGACACATTTCAAACATTAAACATTTTTAGCAAATTATAAAGGTAGGTCTACTTGTTTTTGTTAATTTCATCAAATATATATGTATTTTTTAATTTTTGTTTGTGAAAATTTTGCAAATTGTTATACAGGGTGATTCATTTATCATGATTTGCCTAATATCTTTTAAAATAAATATTAAATCGTAAAATTTATTAAAATGCAAAATAATAATATTAACTTGCCTTTTAATTTACATGAAAAAGAAAGGGCCCCCGGTCCCCCTATGGGGGATCCGGGGGGTCTCTTTGGAATTTTCAATAGAACCCCCATTTTTTTTTAGCAAATTATGAATCTGCGCTTAAAACAAAATAAGTTTTGTCTAAAAGATTTTTTTGGCATCATATTAGATGTTGCTTTAATCGATGTCCAAAATCGTGTAATGCCTTTCACTTTTTTTCAACAGAAAGCAGTGCAATACCTGTGCAAAGTTGATATTATTATTTTTCATTATAATAAATTTTATGATTTACTATTTATTTTAAAAGATATTGGACAAATCATAATAAATGGACCACCCGGTATATTTGCCAATACGCACTTCTTAATAATATTATTTGAATGTTTTAGCTGTATTACATGAATACGGACTGATGAAGCTACATCTGCAGACTTGAATACGGACTGATAAAGCTACATCTGCAGACCTTACTGTATATCTTCCTAAATTCCAAATCTCTCTCATTTTTTCTTTGCAGTTTTTGTTACCAAGTGCATAATAGATATCGCCATTTAAGTGACCACAAGTTGGTAAACTTCCCACGCTTAAAGTGCGCGGTTGCACTGAGAGTTCTGTTTAAATGCCAATCCACAAATCCTTTTGTGGAAGAATCGAGAATTTCAGTCCCCTCGTCATTCTACTTGAGCAAGCTCTCAAATGGATTCATCACATTGTGCATGTACTTTCTCACTAACATTTTAATGCGATACGGATGAAAAACACATGCTGATTTTCCAGTGAATTAAGAACATTATGTCTACCAACTTGAATTCGTCACTTCTATTTCAGCATCAAACAGAAACTTTTATGAGACTTAATTGTGACAAGTTTACATATAATGTTAAGTAACATTACATTCATAAGTTCGAATCTACTATACAAATTATTTAATATTCATCAAAAAAATTGAAATACTTTACTTAAAGTCAGTTTAACGAATGTTGAACTTGTAAAATAATACCTAAAGATATTTAAATCACAAGCAACGAAAAACCAGTTCAGCCATGGCCCGTTTGCAAGTTAAGAAGAAACACAAGTACCAATATATTGTTCTAAATTAAAATGATTCGATCCAAAGTATCTTTCTAATTCAAAATAATGCGTTCTATAGAGTCTTTCTAATGTAAAATAAGTCGTCCTGAAGTATGGTTCATATATAAGCAAAATAATAAACGAAAACATTGAGTTACCGATTGTAATAAAACTTATCATACTTTCTTCCCCATTGCAGAATTAGGTTTACTAAACTAAAATTGTGTTTGCGCCCATATCCCCATCCAACTTTTTTGTTGTTGTTTGTTTTTTTATTTTCTAATCGTTGGAAAAAAAATTTCAGAACAGCTGATGTGCAATTAATGATCGCATAAGGTGGCCAACCCAGCTCTCCATCAGGTCGGAACTCCCTGTAAAATGTCTTCGCGTTCCTTCCACTCGTTCTCTGCACTTGGAGCATCAGTCCCCTCATCCCAGTCCAATTTTATCAAAGTCACTGTCGATTGGTAAACATTCCTACTCCAGAAACTAATATTGACTTCACGCCCCATTAAGGGGATCATTGCTAGGCACGTGAATTGGCGCTACAGGACGCGCAAGAGAGACGATGATGAGGGCCGAGTGTTGTATGCCAAGAAAAAACAATGGCATGCAAGAAGGAACACACATCGTGCCAGATGCAGACCTCATCCTCGATCTAATAACACGGCCTTTGCTTCTTTAATGGGAAAAAGGTTGAAGTAGATTCGCCCAGGGTCTTTCTGAGTCCCGATGCTCGATGGCAGGCAAGGACAATTCACTGTACCTTTCTTATATTAAAGGTGTATTGATGGAAGTCTTCTTTTGTAAAAAAATAAAGACATCCAACATTTGAAGTAATGCATGGAAGTTTTGAGAAATTACAAATACGATCGAGGGACGTTCATTAAGTATCTGTAATCATTAAAATAAACGGTTGTATGGATTTCAATTAAATCTTTTGGAAAAATTCTTCCATCAACCCTGGACATATTTCAACATTAAGGGCCAGTTGCACCAACTGAGGTTAAAATCTCAGGTTTACTAACCTTAGGTTAAAATTTGACTACAGCTTGCATGGTTAACCTTCGGGTTAGATGTTTGTGTTGCACCAAGTAACTCTTGCTGAAATATCCCCAGGGTTATGGAACCCATTTTAACCTGCTAAAACCAAAATGGAGGACAGAAAAGGAACTAACTTTGAAAAATGCTGCCAGATAGCGCATCCTGACTTCACCTGTCTCTGTGACCAGTTAGTGTAGCATGCACAATTCCCTATCATCATCAGATTCATGTCCGCCATGTTGTTTTTCCTAATAACCCGAGGGTAACCCTGCTACTGGCTGGGTTTCGCTGTGTTTCCTCCAGACTGCTCCAGTGCAGTGGACGGTTATAGATTTTCCATGTAAAATGCTTTCCTTTCTATATGTTTTACAAAATTAAGATTCTAAAATGTGTCCTGAACTTTGTTTTGAGTTATTGATGCGTTTTGAACCATAATGTTTCGAAATTAGAATGATATACCAGTATGTTTTCGTCTTTTCTTTCTTTTCATTATTCAAGTGTCTTAGTCTATATGTTTTTGTTGTTCTATTAATTAACATAATGTTTCAATGCATGCATTTGTTCAGAAACTTAATTCAAGTTATAAACATTTTAAGTTCTTGAGTACCCAATTTTATTTTGTAAATTGCATATAAATAGTGTGGTTGCTAATCGATGTTGAGTTCTAAATCACGGAATTTGAGCTGTTCATTAAAGCCCACCATTTAAACTATATGTCATCGACATATAAATACCAAAACATATTCGAAAAATTTGTAAAATGTACTTTTCTTGTGTTGCATATTTGAAAACATAATTACATGCATAGCTTACACGCCTTTAAAATTATACAATTTACTCAACACAATTGGATACACATCTAAAAAAATGCACATTTTCAAAATTCCAGGTGTGTTTCAAACATATTGCATGTATTCGGTGTTTTTAACACCGTATCACCTAACTTTCCAATATATATTTATATTTTTTAAATGTTTTGAACACTTCATTGTATATAGGAACCATGACGCAGAAAAAAAATCAAAACTAGAACAGAATGCATCATTAAATAATACTAACAACTGCATGCATAGTAGTACATCCAAATATGGAAATTTAAATAAATAACTTTGATTCAAATTTAACCATTCGGTGCATTGTGGAATTCACATTTACATCCTAATTTAGAAATATTTGTCATTAATTTTCTAAAACGTCCTAAATATAAGATGCATTTAACAAATTTAAAGCATGAAACATCTCTAAATTAGGAATCTTTTTTTTTTCTCTCATTGAAGTAGGCCTGCTACTTTTAAGAGGAAAATATTCTTAGGTCATGTTGTTTTATTCCAAAGAAGTAATGTTGAAGATTTGTGGGTAAACGTCAGGCGATGAACTGTGCTCATTTTTATTATTTAGAATCGATAGGGCAAGACAGACTATATCAAGTTTCATTAAATATGAGGGTTTTAAACCATATATGCAAAATAGTGCATGAGTCGGGGACGAAAAGGATGGGGTGAGGAGTTAATAATTTTCCGATAGAACGCTGGAGATTTTGGGTGAATGGAAACAGTCTATAAATAAGTAATCAGCTTAAAGTATACAAGGGTCGGCTATAAAAAGGGCAGGGAAATAGCAGCAAAGCCCATTGTGACCGACATGTGGCGCACTCGGATCAATCAACACCAATTTCTCATAATCAAATTATCGTTTGCGTAGATATATGCAGCGAATGGCATCCAGATGAAATGGGGTGGCCATATTTAAGCATCCTTAAATCCGTTCACCCTTGAAACCAGGGCAGAAAAGCAGACAATAGCCAAGGGAATCCAAAACGTTCCTATTTTATAAAAATAGCAAGTTTGCAATTATAGCATAATATACCTCGTTAGAATGTTTTTTTTTTTTTTTTAAAAATTGTATTCTCAAATTTCCATAGTAAAAACATATAAACTATTATAAAGTATAATGTATACACCGCGTATAGCCTACTCTATGTATACTCTAAATCTTATAAAATATCGAATAATGTATACAACATATAAAATTGGAAATTGACCAAAATATTTGTGAAATTTAGCGTGCATTGACGTCATCACCTATAAAGGTATCTTGATTTGTTATACACATTGTAAATTTTTAAGAAGCAATGTTTTTATACATCGTTTATAATCGAATAATAACATAAGTCAGGGAGTAAGCTGATACATTTTAATGCTAAAAGTTTAACAAATGTCATATGAATAAATTCAACCTTTGCCTTCATTGAACGTTACATTCGATTCAAATATATGCTTTTTAATATATACTGTTTTATATATTTAACAATAAATGTAAATGCTGTTCATAAATTACAACGTCAAAACTGTATACAAGTAGAAACAACTGTACAGTATACATTAACCGATAACATTGCCATTTTTTTCATACAGTATATACCGGTATGCAATGTATAGCCAAACGGTTGTTTCATGCAACTCAATTCGATTGACTATAGCATTGGTGAATCCGGAGTCTTCAGTCAGCATAAAAGTTTTAGGACATTAGAAATTTATTCCATGTTGAACGTCCCAGCCCGACAGAAAAAAATAAATTAAAAAAAGTCCCGCCCATGCTTGCGCATGCGTAGAAAGCATTGTTCGCACTTAATGTGAGCCTTAGAGTGAGAAACCCAATCTGACATGAAGTTGAACGATTATCAACGTAAAATCTAAAAGATAATGCTAACAATATTAGGGTTACTCAGATAGAATTAGCTTTACGAATTTGTATGCATGTATTCATGCACTATTCATTTGTATTCATGCAGCCATGAAGTCACGTGTGAAAAATCTAAACTCTCATTGGTTTAAAAAAAATCTCTGGAGGATATTAATGCTTTTAGAATCAATGCATGCATCATGGATTTTAACATGGCTAGCACATCATATTGTCTGTGTGATCTGTTAGTAGGTCGCAGGTACCCATAGTTAAGCAGTGCACGTGCCAAAAGTTGTGTTTGGTCATTAGATTATTTTCTCTGGGGCCATGTTGAATCGCTCGTGTATGAAACTCCAGTGGACACAGTAGAGGACTTGGTCGCCTGTGATAGGGTCCAGGAAATCCTGGCTATTTTTCATAAAGTCAGAGATAGCATGTTGCGTCGCTGTGAAGCCTGCATTGGCGTTAATGGTCGCCATTTTGAGCAATTGTTGTGAGCTATTGTCATTGGTGTGTCAAATCTGTTGTCAGACAAAACATCTGCAATAAATGATGTTTTCTATGTTAAGGAGTGATTTTTTACTCCAAATATCACCAGCTACCTACCCTGTCATTTTGGCTAAACCATATCGGTATACACCCTGTACATAATTTTTTTTATGTTACTAGATATTGAAATTAAAACCAAAAAACTGTATAAATAATCGGGGTTTCCCCGGAACCGGAAAAGTCAGGAAACTTTAAAATGAAAAGTCAGGGAAGAATGATTTATTTTGAAAAATTCATTGAAAATCAACGTATTAATGTTGTCACAATCCAAAGTTATTGCTTCTACGTTAACTCGGGACCCTTTTTTTGTGTGAAAAACTTTCTACAGTTTCCGAGGACAAGTTTGCAAAGTTGTCACCAGTTTCCGAGTAGAAATTTGCAAAATTTTCCTGCTTTTCGTAATTCAAATTTGGAAGATTTCCAACTTTTTCAAAGCACAGATTTTTTCACGCTTGTAAAATTATAGGTATAAATATACAGCATAAGAGCCGTTCGATTATAGACGATGTTTTGAACAGTCTTTTAAATTGGCAATGCACAATTCCACCATTACCGCCATGCATGCAGTGACCATGTTATTTGTTTGCCATTTACCGGAAAATTATGTATTCAGGAATTAGTTTTTCTAGTTCAAGACCTGGACGTAATCCCTTATGTGATGAAACATGCTATCAGGCCGATGTTAAACAAACATGGAACACGCTATTTCCAGATTCTTGCTTAGGGAGCGTACATAAATTACGTAACCACTTTTTTCGATTTTTGACCCCTCTACCCCCCTCCCCCCCTCCCTCCCTTGTAACCAAATGAAACCATCAGCCCAATGTAAATTGGGTTACACATGATTGGGCTGATGGTTTCATTTGGTCACAAGGGGGGGGGGAGTCAAAAATCGAAAAAAGTGGTTACGTAATTTATGTACGCTCTCTTACCTAGAATCACTTATTTCTAAGTTTAGACTTGATAGACTACTTAAAAATGCCATTTTGTACGAAAACCTTAACTTTTATAATGTCTTGTTTTTCAGAATATGTATATCTTATTTAAAACTTAAACGTTTGGCAACTTATTACCCGGGTTCAAGCAGCGCCATCTTAAGTAGATTTGAAATAAAAATAAAATATTTGGCCTGGTCGGGCACGCAATACTGGCATGAAACAATATCCTTATTACTATGCGTTTGCAGAAGAATTGAAGGGGAAAAAATCTTTATGCGAGCATACAAATCGAAACTAACGCTAATGCCTTTCTCAGGTAGTTTGGGATATTTTAATTTTCTCGCAGTCGCCGATTCCTTTATAAGAAATTTGCCATATAATTTTTCATGGTACCGCGCCACCTTGATGAATTGTAGGAATATTACTTTTATTTCTGGGATTAATAAACCTGTAATATACATGTTTTCAAGTTGTTTGACATCTATGCCATGTCTGACACGATTTTTTTTTAAATCTAGGAATTAGAAGATGCCCTGGTTGATTGTGAGTGCTTACTAGTCGCCGACGTTTGTGCCAGACTTTTACGATATTTAAGAGACACGAATGATATTCTGTAAGTAATACCTCATTTAAAAGCGCGGGTTTCATTTGAGTGTGCAATGTTGTCAACAATCCAATATTTTTAGAAATTCTCCCTATGAAAGCATTTTTGAAATCCGCTTTTTTATAACTGATTACCAAGTTCTAGTTGGCGCGAGCTAATGGCTTCATGTAGATGCAGGGGCACTGCCCCTCTGCGACACCCCTGTGCTCGAGTCATTCCCAAGTACATCACAATTTAATTTTAATAAATTTTCGGGTTTCTCGGAACTTTTTTCATCGGAGACTGAACTGTGATTTCCCCATTTGGATCCCCCTACTCGTAGTCCCATTCCCTGCCTCTTTCACAGCACACCAAGCAACCATTCTTCTAATTTCTTACCCTCGGTCCCTGCCCTCCTTCCATGTCTAAATGTCCCCCACTACCTCCTCCTTAAACTTAACAAATATGCTGTTTTTTTTCCCTTCCCTTCTTTGAATTTGTAGGTTTTCTCCCCCAGACTACTTTCTGATCATGTTCAGGTTCTTGTGTCTCCCCGATCTTTCTTTTTCTTAAGTTGGCACCGTTTTGATAATCTCATTGAATAAATTGTGTTAACCCTTAACATGTATCCTTTTAATAAGCTTTAATTTTTTTTTATTTGTTGTGGACTTCTAGCTAGGAAACCTACAAATCGCGTTTTTTTATTTCTTTAAAAAAGTTTTTAAACTTTATTAAATATAAAAGTTAACAAAAAGTATCATTACATTTCTGTATTCCAACTTTGACACATACAAAGGGGAAGTTCAATTATTCAGTCACTCCTTGCAGCAACTGCAAGTTATTGAGTCAACTTGATTGGTTACCAATTTGTCTCATTTGAGTTTCGCTATTCTTGGCAAAGGATTTGTAACCAGCAGATAAATGGCCAGTAAATTAAAAGATTGGAGTACTGTACCATCGTTTATTCAGCATGTGTTGATCGTTTGCAGAAGAAGCATTCCTTCTTATTTTCTTTTACAATATCAACTGGAGTTGATGATGAAGTACGAATTTGAAACTTCATTTTTCCTTCCAACACATATTTCGAAAATTACTAGCTTTCAGCTGCATGATAACCTAATGACGCCTCTATTGTTGCAACTACATACAGTATCTTTGTAATAAAAGGAAATTTTATTTTTAGAAAAAAGGTAATGTACATGTACAGGTATATCTACTAAATCCACTGAACAGAATATTTGTGGTTATGATATATGAGCGTAGTAACACTTCATAGCGTTAACATTTGGTTATCGTCTCACTTTGTCACTCACACGATCAATGTGATTGCAAGTAGCCTACTTTATGTATCATTGCAAAGTTCTGATAATCGATATAAATCCTCTCCTTTCATAAACACATGCGACTACAATGCGGGGCTAATGGTTTCAAATTGTATAGCATGTTGACCTTGGGAAGACGTGTTTAGATGTTCAGATTGTGTCTTAGGTTAAACAGCCGTGAAACAAGTTGTTTCGACACTGGAAGGGTTCGTTGCAAATACGATGAAATGTGAAGAATATGCAATTGCTTTTTGATATTTTCTTCTCATCAGACTTGTCTGGTTTCAGTACTCACGCTTTTATTATCCCCCATCTTTGCCCAACTTGTTAGCTTATTTATTTAGCCTTCCAACATTTAATCATTACTTGAGATATGCAAATGTTGTTTGAAATGTTCTTAGTTTCGCACATATTTTAAAGGATATAATAATTATTGAAGCTTAACATGGATAACGCCAGCATAATATCACAATGCTCAATAATATGCATGATTTATTCGTGAATGATATGGTTGATGACATGTGTTTATTGTCACTTATGTTTCTGTTTATCCGCTATTGTGGAGCAGTCTTAATTGGTAATGTTTTATTTTACAGAATTGCAAATTTTGAAGGATATTTAAAGCAGTTAGTGGAAGAAAAGTGCTTTGATTCTAATCCACTGGAAGAAAGCAGTGCCACTTGGTCCATTTTGTCAGCCGAAGACAAGGTTGGGGTGCATTTCAATTTGGGTCATCTCTAATATTCAATCTTTATACTTTATTAAATAGCATAGCTTTAATTTCAGTTACTGCTTGTAAAATGGCTCATCGATTATGTTTACAAAGAAAAGGAAGCGGATCTCATGGAATATTTGGACGAAAACTGTTCTCCAGATGACATGGTAGGATATTGTCCTTACAACCACAGCTTTCATGGAACTGGCTAACCTTTTAAAGGATTTCCTGCTGTTTGACACTGCCCGTTAATTTAAGACATTTTCTAAAATGTTACTAGTTACCGGGCATTAAGTCATAGTGCTATGTACCTAACTTAATACTACACATGTTCTTTTTAGCGAGGTATCTGTGCTGGACAAGATGCATTTAATAATCTCTATTGGTACTTAGATGGTAAGTCTTCCTTTGCATTCTTCAACAAAATATTTTATGCTCTATTTATGCCATTTTAGCAATGATGATCCGCAAACGACTCCACGGGGCCTGTCATGTGCTTGTGCTTTATTAATAGAAATGTTCTTCACATACACGTGTAATGTTTAACACAATATGAGCATATGCTTTTTTATGTTATGCTTTCTTAAACGATAGTAGTGATAAAATATGAAAGGCTGCAAGGAGTCTTTCAGTTTTTCGTGCAAGTATATGGCGATTGATATTATTATAGCAATATTTATTGTATCTTAAAACTTTTGAATGATTAATATAACAGTTATGATCAGTAGCTTAACAGGGATGCTAACATTTTCTGAAATGATTAGCAAATATTGCTACCAATAATTATTGGCAGTTTTTAAGAGAGCATAAGAAGCAGGCGTTCTGAAATTTCAAAGCCTAGAAATTCCTTATATTTTGCGGTGTTTACGTTTTTTTCATATGTTATGGCAGGGAATTGATTGAAGAAACATGACAGTGTTCATGATGACATTTTGACGATTCAATGTTCCTTATCCAGTGTGATATGAGACTATCTAGATTTGACCTAAAACTATGTTTTAGCTAAGGAATAGACTATACATAGTTTTACGCTGGCTTGAAGCAAATTAACTGTGTTCTGCTCATTATTTCTCTGAAGTGTGTTGCAGCCTTTTCTAGTTTTCTGCTTTGTTAACCATATAATAAATCATTAGGGAATAATAAATAAATTGATAAGTTTTTTCATCTTGTTGGACTTGCATCAACTAACAATATTACAAATAGAACTTTTTAAATGACATTATTCATCCTGTAAAACTTGGCAGCACTAACACTATTTCAGATATTAAATTACAGCTTTTCATACATTGTCAAAGTTACATGTACAGCTGTAGTTTGTAGCTTGCACTTACTGTCTGTAATACTAGGTTATGTATGTTAACTCTGTAATTCATATCTTAAACTCTTATCACGATCATTTTATGTTGTTTAAATCGGTAAATTTAAAAAAAATTAGAAATCATACTTGTGAGTGTTGACCTACTGTTGATAATATATATGAGTGGATTCTGAAAGGTTGCCGTGTGAGCTACTGCAATTTGTGAAACAAGGAGACTAAATAGTAATTGTTTACCAAAATGTAAATGCTTATTTTTCAGAAAGCCTGTTTCGCAAAATTAAAGAAAGTGTGCATGCAACCTTCCATCATTTAAGCACTCAACTTTTCATAATGTAGCTTGGAATTTATTTGGTCAATTATAACAAAAAACATGTAGTTCAGAAAATGTGGGCAACTCATATGCTCTAACTCTTTTAATATAATTCATGCTACAATTTGCATCAAAATGCAGTGTTTCTTTAAATTATTCATCTTCCACATTACCAGGCTGCAAGGGTGTTATATTGTTAGAATCATGATTATAAAAATATTACTGTGAATTTAAAAAAAAAGCCAAAGGTGTATTTGTTTTTATGGCAACAAACAACTATATACAGTATAAATTTATATATACAAATTACAAGATTGCAAATTGAATTGAACAATGCATGCAACAAAACATAGCATTAATGTATGCCCTGCAGATTTTGGTAATAATTTTATTATACCCTTACTTCCTACAGGGTTCATTTTATTTGAACACAAGTGGTGAGAAAAGTCGTGAAAGGCCGGCGCGAAGCTGTATGCATGTAAGCATTTTTTCTGCGACAATTTTCTAGTTTCCTGTGTAAAATGGTAACACCCTTGCATCTTTGTGTTTCTAAAACACATTCTGAGCTAATAGCCTTGTTAATGAAACATTCTATTGCACTGTTCTACCTTCACTATGTTAATTTAATATCAAACTATCTTGGTCTGAAAAATAAGTTTAATTCTTTTAGTGCTGCCAAGACACCATGCAGGACTTGGGCATAATATGCTTTCTTCTTTTCCTTAAAGCATGTTTTTAGAGAATAAGGCTGCACACTGTCTTGAACTATATTTAAGATAGGATTTGAAAGATTTAAAAACTTTTTTTGGCTTTTCTATAAGTTACTTCCTAGGTCTGTTTAACTTATAGCATGCCAAAATGGACTGCAAACAAATTTATTCAGACAACCTGTTTAATATATCGCAATTAAGAAAACAACCTTGGGCGATGGTCTGTCATTCCACAATATCCTGAATTCGAATTTTTCAGCTTAATACTGAGTCATAGTTTTCTGTTTTCTAATATTAAGTCTCATTGTATGATAAACTCATTCTATGCACCGCTAATATGAATCGTACTGCTGACTAGTTATGTCTGTCTCTCATCTTTCCATTTTATAATCAATAAATGAATCAAATGTGAGCTACATACTCTCTGCAAATGTTTGCAGGGTGACACGTGCAGGAAAAGAAGTTTATTGAAAATTTGCGTTAGCACTATGGTGGCATAAGCAAAATTGTTAAGTGAAAAATTTAACAAAAATGTTTTAGGCTTTTATTAGAACAACTGTTCTTTTTTAAATAATGTGAAAAATGTTGTGTCCAAAGAATTAATTCGAATCATTTGGGTAAACTTTCTAATGGAATAGTTCTCAATATGGTGCAACAGATGCTTAGAGACGTTGCACTTTTCATGAATGTTTCAACTATTTCCAAATGTGGTTGTAGCTGCCAATTTGTAAATGTCCTTAAATTTAGGAAAATTATGTTCAATCAGCTAGAATACCTGAAGGGGATTTTTAAACTACACTGTACATTAAACTGCTAACGCTGTTGTAAATTCTTTCATTTGTTGAAACCGTATGGAATTAGTTTTCTCCGAAATCCAAAATACCTTTTCACCTGTAAATTGCTTGTAGCATTTGATAATGCTTACAATATTTTTTATATTCAGACACAATGACATGTATTGTAAATGTCCCTTTGAGTTGCAGGTAGTCTATATCATTGTTTTGGATTTTCATGGGCAGCTATATATTTCAATACATAAATTCGGAGTTAATGAAACATTTGCACTCTCAGCATTCATGGATAGCTCGGAGCCTATTGACCATTTGTGCTTACATGCGGTAGTTTTCTAAATTCGATTCTAAACATTGCATTTTACGTCCATTTTGGTAGGCTGTTTGCAAGAAAATTGGAAAGGTAGAAAAGGTCTGAAGCTAATTATTGGTATTGAGCCTATGATCTGGATCATTGAAACTTAGTTTAATTGTTTGTCATGTGCATAAGTGCACCAGTTTCCTTGATATTACCAGAATCATTTTATACTGTCCGCACAAACTGCTATTTCCATTAGTTTTCTTAATAGTTCAACAATTTTTTAAAGATACTAATACATTCTTGATTTATAAGAACACCCATTAATTCCTTCATTTGCACTAAGTTGATAATCGTCAGCTTTTTTTTTTTTTTTTTTTTGCAATGTCCTCCCTTCGGTTTATAAACACTCTTAAAATAGACAGATAGTCTCATGAGTGTTGTTTAATACATTTCCAGATCTGAGGCTGTATCGTGAGAATTCAGTCAAGAAACCGAACCGTAAAGACTGGGAGTGCGTTTGTTTGACTCTTTCTGATTGGCACACATTTCTCAAGCAATTTCGCAAAACCACAAATACACATGAGAGAGAATTGTATTCATATCTCAATGACGAACTCTTTCCCCTAATTGAAAACCAATTGAAGGTAGGTTTGTGGTTGTTCATTTTGTCAATATTGGCCACAAACTTGTCGTTTTAGATAGTAGTTTTAATTGGTGGTGGTTATTATGGTATCCTTGCTTATAATCCTTTGCAAACCTGGTGGTGTCAGATACCTGCTATTGATTAATCTGATATCCAAGAAATCTGAATTACAAAAATGGATTATTTAAATAATTTTAAATAATTCACTTTTTTATTATGTAAATATTATATTACTATTATTATTGTAGGTTTTAAATGTGATTTGTTTATATTCAATGACATATAATAAGTTTATTTTTATTTTTTTTAATTTGACTCCTCCCTAAAATTTTAGGTAATTTTGCGATGCCATTGAGCTTGCACAATGCCTTTCCTATGAGTTATACCGACTGTGTTTATTTCCTACTGCTGCACTTATTAATGCTGTTTTGTTGTGACTATTATTTATTTTGTTAGGTAGAGGTTTTTTAAATTATTAATGCCATTTAAAAGCCTTACATACTACTTTTTTTAAATTGTTTTTAACAGCGTTTAAACGACAGAAATCATAAAAGCAATGAGTGGGAGAACAAAAGACTGTTGAAAAAAGAGAATGCAGAACTGCAAAAGATGATCATGGAAAATAAAGATAAAAGTGAACTGTCTAGTGCAACTGTGAAGTCAGAGCCAAAAATGGACTCTGGTTTATATCCCGAAAAGGGAGATGTGCTTAATGGGCAAACGAACACAAAGATGAAATGTGAGAATGAAGATTCGCCAACCGGAATAATGACGGATAAAACGTTGGATGTGTCAACGACTAATAACAGTAATATCAGCACAAATAGTATCTTGGGTGGCAATGCAAAAACTGTGGCTACTAGTGCAAGTGATGTAAATTTGTCTCAAATTCCTATGCCAGTGTGTACAGCATCATCAGGTGGTCATCAATCTGGAGAAATTCCCTTGGACGGTAAAATACTTTATTTATAGAATATATCGCCAGTTAATCACTCATTCTCAATTGCCTTAATTATATTTTACATTTATTTCTTTTCTAGTGCTGCGGTAACGTTAAAATGATCATTTAGTGGCATTGCCTGTCTTAACGATATATTTTTTAAATTTGACGAATTTTGCTTATAAGTGGACTTGACATCAATTTGTCTGTATTGTGTTAGCTGTCGTTTATATACTGTACATGGTGGAAGAAATGTCTGTATCCTATCGATTTTGCTTCAAAATAATGGCCGATATCAACATTCTGCTAATGGGAGTGTGTAGTAATGTGCCCTGGCGCTATTCTAACCCTTAAACGGTAAATGATAAACAAAACTTCCAATTAGGAAGTTGTAGGGCGTAGCCAATTTAGTCAAAATGCATTGTAAAACGTAAGAAAATAACTGTGTAAGATGATATTTCACTTACAAAATGTCAACATGCCCCTGAATGTTGCTCACCAGCAATGCTTACTTTTATTGCACGTTGCTTTCAATATGGGCAATGTGTTTGTTTTACAAATTAACATCAGTTTGTAGAAGCATGTGCTTCTGCATATTGATATTAATGTGTAGAACGTAACGTTTGACATCATCATTGGATAGCGCCAGGGCACATTACCATACACTCCCATTAGCAGAATGTTGTTATCGGCCATTATTTTGAAGCAAAATCAATAAGATACAGACTTTTCTTCCACCCTGTATATAAATGTATTTACCAGGTACCCCAAGACCAAAAAAAGTCAGGTAACTTGAAAATGTCTGAAAAAGTCGAATAA
The DNA here is from genome assembly GCA_034698745.1 of Megaphyllum sjaelandicum. Lineage (NCBI taxonomy): Eukaryota > Metazoa > Arthropoda > Diplopoda > Julida > Julidae > Megaphyllum > Megaphyllum sjaelandicum. Next base: position 15,530 of record JAQGBX010000874.1, read on the forward strand.
GAATTACTTACTTTGAAAAAGTCAGGCAAATTCAACGTATTAATGTTGTCGCAGTCCAAATAAAGGACAAATTTGCAGAATTTTCAATAGTTCCTGACAACAAATTTTTAATTTTTCAACAGATTCAGGATAAATTTGCCAACTTTTCACCAGTTTCCAAAGACAAATTTGCAAAATTTCCCACGTTTTCTGAGCTCAAATTTGCAAAATTTTCTGATGTTTTCAAGTAAAGATTTGCAAATTTTCAACAGATCTTGTGAAGAAATTTGCATAATGAATCATTTTTTTCCGAAAAAAAAAATTGAAACATTTCTTTTCAAATTTTGGTTTTTGCAAAATATTTAAAGTTGTGCTGTGTCCATCTTGCAAAATGGTGGATAACATTGGCATATGTCAATTAGGGAAATTAGTTTAAAAACCTGGAAAAGTCAGGGAAGTTGAATATTAAATTTCTGGAGGAAACCTGATGCCCTTATACAGGAACTAAGCATTATACAAATTAGTACAATTAAAAAATGGAACAATTCCATATTTACTTTTTAGTCGTAATGATCTTATAAATTTGATAAAAACTCTACTTTGGTAGGTCTTTCATTACAAGATTTTCCAATTGAAAGTTTGCATGAAAAACTACATTGTTCGTGCATATATTTAGTGAGGTATTTTGTGTGTTGATTTTTTTTTCATCACACAAAGTTAAAAGTTTGTAGTATTTATCTATTCAATTTCTAAACTTTTGTTATCTTATTAATAACTAGCTGGTCTGCCCGGCTATGCCCGGGCTGTACTTGATGATAGAATGAAGCGATCGCGATATGCCGTTATCTCCGCCACCCGTTTTTTTTAATGGAAGCGGAAAAAAGCAGATCTTTCTCGAAGGGGGAGGGGAATGTTTTGACAGTAGATGGCGCGACATATACTGTAGTATCGGGAAAAAAACTGGACCCTTCCTGAGGGATATGTTTCGACAACTTGATTTATGACCCTTGGAGTTTCCCATGTCCTCAGCGCGGTGCCGATTTCATTAATTCAAAAATTAATGAAATCATAAACATTTACGAGGGTAATGGCGTCCTTTTTGAATGACCCCTCAAGTCACACGCGCGTCCTTTTTGAAAGACCCCCTAAACCACACACACGACCTTTTTGAATGACCCCTCAATCACACTTTTTGATTGGCCCCCAAGTCACACGAACGTCCTTTTCGAATGTCCCCTAAACCACACACACACACGTCCTTTTTGAACGGCCCCTAAACCACACTCACGACCTTTTTTTTTAATGACACACATGTCATTTTTTGAATGACCCTTAAACTACACACAAACGGCTTTTTAACTGACCCCTAAACCACACACACACGACGTTTTTGAATGACCCATCCCCACAAACATGACCACACGTTTTTTATTTTATATATTAGATAATCTTGACACTGTCGTAGTAAAATGATATTTTTAAATTTCAGCTGAATTATAATATGAAAAATTCAGTATTAATTCAATATAGCAAAGAATGAGTTTTAAAATTTATTGAAATACATCTGTGCAAACCTGTCTGTGATCTGTACAAAATTTACAGTAAGCCATAGTTGTAAAATGTATACACGATGGCAAGCTATTCTAACCATTTAAGGATGCTGAAAACATACTGAAGACATGTAGAAATTAATATTTTTTTAAAAATAATCTATAATTGATTATTTTTCATTTTCTTTAGTCAATTCTTCCCTTGAAGACATTTCCAACATGGGTGAGGAGCAGAATGTTATAATCAAAGAGGAAAGTATGGGAACAATGCCTATTGCTATTAAAGGTAAATTGTTATAATAACAAAATATGGGTTGGTCTTTTAGTTATAATTTGTGATTGCTGGATTTTAAATAAAGAATCAATTACAGAGGAAAAAACAATGTCAATGATGGGAATGCAAATGCCCCAACAAATTGGACTTGGACATTGCGGACCAATTCAACCCCTTCAGGCCAATATGATTCACAAACAACCATCTACAATGGAAGCCCAGTACATGCAACAGCAAAGTCAGATTTTTGTATTCTCAACTCAGCTAGCCAATAAAGCAGCTGAAGCTGTCCTTCAAGGACAGTTTCCAAGTATCATTGCATATCACTGTGCTCAACCAGGAACAAAACGATTTCTAGAGGTAAGTTTGGAATAAACCATTTATAAATAATCCTTTATATTATGAAACACTTTTATATGGTTAAATTCACTTTCATTTATATACGATTTTTCAAATGGAGATGGGAATTAAACCGATAAAGTAAAAAGAAAAAGAAACTAAAACCAAAATTTTCAAAAATAAATTCAATTTTTTATATAATTAATCAGACGGAAATAAGAGTAATGTTTTTTCAAAAACTTTGCAATTTCACCATCGGCATCAATATACTGTATATGTTAAATCAAATTATAGTGGAAACTGCTTAATTCGATCAAGTTGGTTCCAGCGATTTTGATCGATATATGCGAAAAATATAAGTATTTTATCGCATATATGTATTTACGTATATTTAAAATGATATTAGTTTTAAAAACAGTTATAAGTAGTGTTTGATGATGCAATTTTCTAAATTTTCTAAATTACTACGATGTATTTTGATAACAAGTTTTTGTCACCAGCAGTAATGTAGTGAAACTATAATGGAGAACTAATTTTGTCTTCCCGTGTTTCTTTCAGAAACATCCATTAAAAATCCAGCAATTTAGTCGCCAAAATCCAGCAATGTGGTTAAATAGCTTGGCTCAAATGAAGCAAAACCGAGGTGGCCCAAATGTTATGAAACCTGGTATGATGCCAAATTCTATGTATGGTGGGGAGCCACTTGGTCCGAATGCCTCTCAGAACTCCAGTTGGCTGATGAACCATATGAGTGGGCAACATCCTGGAATAAACCCTATGTCTGGTAACTTGCCCAATGATCCTGGACCTTGGCCTGGTCAGCCCCAAAGCAATCCAATGTATAATCCCATTAATTCACCAATGGGAGTGCCATTGAACAGTCCTATAGAGCAAGCTAATTCTATAGGAAATCCATCAATTGGTAGTCCTAACATGCCTAGTCCAATGGGTGGAAATGGACCTCAACAGCAGTATCCGATGGGTGTAGGGCAAAATCAGCATCCAGGAATGGGATCAGGGCAGCCACAATACCCCATGATGCAGCAGCAGAGTGGAGGACCCCAGCCCAATAGTCATGTAATGAATGCATTAAGTCCTGTAAATCAAACACCTGGAATGCCTCAACCAACCCTCACTGGTAATTATTAGAAATTCTTAATCCCACATGTTGAAAACATATGCATACTTTAAACAAAATATTACCATTTGAATTTGATCTACATAATAATGCACACAGCACTAAGAATTATTAAAACCAATTACCTTATTTTGGACTAAATGGTGCTCATTTCACTTTGATTTAAAGTATCTGAGAACAATATGTAAGAATAAAAATTGATGGAAAAAAACCAGTCTTTGCAAGTCTTTGCAAACATATATATCTAAACCTTTCAATGCTTTACACTTTAAACATGTTATATTTGTAACTAGCGGGAAGGCCCGGCTTTTCCTGGGCAGTACTTAAAAAACTCACAATATACTGATAGATACGCTGGTAAATCCCGGTGTTGCCCAGGGAAAATTAATGAAACCATAAACATTGACCTGGGTAATGGTGTCCTTTTTGAATTACCCCTAATTCACACGCACGTCCATTTTGATTGACCCCTAAGCCACACACATGTCCTTTTTGATTGGCCCCTAAGTCACATGCACGTCCTTTTTGAACTACCCCTAACCACACTCACGACCTTTTTGAATGACCCCTAGAAGTCTTACCAACGTCCTTTTTGAATGACCATTTAAGTCATACAAACGTCCTTTTTGATTGACCCTTAATCCACGCGCACGTCCTTTTTGAATGACCCCTAAACCACACTCATGACCTTTTTGAACGATCCCTAAATTGCACACAAACGTCCTTTTTGAATGGCCCCTAAAACACATGCACGACCTTTTTGAATGGCCCCTAAAACACATGCACGACCTTTTTGAATGACCCATCCCAACAAACACGATCACCCACCCACACGACCACACGTTTTCTATTTTATATATTAGATAATATATGAATACCAGGTCATTCTTTTGAATACAATTTTGACAGATATGAGATTTCACACAATTTTAATTCCTTCAATTTCAGGTGTGAAGGTCCCTGATGAAAATTTAACCCCACAGCAGAGGCAGCATCGAGAAGAGCAGCTGGCTATCATCCGTAATATGCACCAGATGTTGTTTCCTGATCTGCATCAAGGTTCTCCATCAGGTGACTGTGGTAGTATGGGACCTGGTCCAGGAATGATGAATAATCTCCCACAAGGCATGATTCAAGGTCAAGGTGGACCGATGGGGCAACATATGCAGCAACATATAGGCAATATGATGATGCAGCATGGACAGCAGAACATGATGATGGGGCCTGGCAATGGGCCAAACTCTGGACATGGGCCTCGTGGACATTTGCAGCCCAACATGTTTCCTAATCACCCCTCAATGACAATGATGCCTGGGTCTGGGCCAAATACTGATGGAAGCCATGGTTTTTGTTCCACCAATCCAATGGGTCCATCTCAGCAGCATCCTGCACAACGCATGATGTTGTCCCAACAGACGAGTATGACACCGGCTTCCATGGCTGCACAGATGGAATGGCAAAAGCTGCAACAGCAGTTTTATGAAGAAAGACGGGTGCGCCATCCAGGAAGACCAATGGTTGGAATGCAGTTAGGTGGCTTTGCTGGGGCTGGTGGTCCAATGCAAGGACCATTGATGCCTGTAGGGAATTCTGGACAAATGGGTCCTGGACCTGGAGGAGGAGGAGGGAATGGTGGTGGGTCAGGTGGAAATGGCCCTAGCACACCTCTTGGTGGACCTCCGTCACAGGGCTTGCCAACATCTGGGCCCAGTACTCCAACACCACGCTTACCTGGTCCACCTCCACCGTATCATCAAACCCAAAGGACACCAAACCCTTCCTCAGCAAATGCTATCGGAGCTAGTCCTACGCCGCCATCCCCCAATCCCAATTCCTCGCTATCACTGCCATCACCACGCATGTCCTCAGGCCTTTCATCACCTGCTGATGCTACTCCTCGATCTTACTCATCGGCCAGCAATCCACGTTTGCCACATCCTTCACCCGGCTCCCTCCATAACACTCCAATGAATTCTCCAAATCCACGCCCTCTCAATCCGAGCAACCCTGGAACGCCTGCATCAGTAGGAGCGCCTTTGCAGAGTCCAGGTTTGCAGCGCAAGCAGAGTCAAGATGGAAACACTCCTACGAGTGGAAACGGACCAAGTTCGGTTGGAGGCACATGTGGATCAATGATGCAAACACCATCAGTACCAGAATTCTCACCACTATCCCAGCATGGACCTGGGCCATCGACCCCAGTAAGCATTCCTCCAGCTGCAAGTAGTCAACCTCAACCGGGTAAGAGATATGAATTTCCAAATTTTCTTCTGATCAATTTGAACAGTCTTGAAATTGTTATACAGATCTTCATCTTCTATCATCAAGTGGTTGGAATTGAACAAAAAAATTATACACTATAAAATACCGCAGTCTTGTAAAAAAAAAACTGTTCGATGCAACATACGTCTTATGGTGTCTCAGTGGCGATATTCGTCTTCTATTCTACACTTCAACCATTCCATCCACTGAAACAATTGACAACTCACTTGACATGGTTGTTGGTTATCATGTCAACTTTTATGGTTGTGTTATTTCACATCGTTTAATTGTTAGTTGTTATACAGATATTGATAATTGTGCTAAGTCTTCACTAACACATGAATTGCCCATTAGCAAAATTTAGCTTTGGTAAAAAAATTGTTTTAAAAAGGATTTAAATGTGAATTACTGTATCTTCATATGATACAGTATCTCTGATTACCAAAAGCAATTGCCATAATTGGCATTTTAATGAACTTCACTTCTTATTTTGGGTGGCCACAGATCAGGGAAGTCATGTATCTTTTCACAAATAATAGCAAAATGCTATCCCTGCACTCAGTCTGCTAGCAGCTTTATTCTAAATCCTCTTCAGCTAGACTCATAACAAAATCTAGTGTTTTGCCAAGCTTCTCATTGCAATTGTTATTTTATTTTTATAATTATAAAAAAATTGATATGCATTAACGAGTAAGTTTTGATCAGGGAATTTTGGATTTTACTCAGGGAAATTGAAATTGAAAGTTTTGTGGCCACCCTGTTAATCCAATTTAGAATGGGAGGAAAGGGCAATTCGTGCATTAAATTTCATGTTTCTTTGTATTTAAAAGTTTAGATGACTTTGAAATTTTTAGCTCAGTGCTTTTAGTCTGTCTACATGTGGATTCAATTGTTGATGAATAATTTATTTAGGTTCACTAATGACTACAATGATGCTGATAAGTACAGTATCCTCTCCATGGAAAGTTAGAGCTAAACATAAAAAGGTCTCATTGTCATTTCTGAATTTCAATAGTGAGGCCTTATAAAAGAAGCTGCTCAACTTGAATCTATGTGAGCTTTCTGTCTTTCTTCATTTAGATTTCCATTTAGACTGCCGGTGTGGATTATATTAATTGGAGGCAGCTGCAGTTTTGATTTCATTCATTCGTAATTTTTTTGAATGAAAACATTGCAATCATTATTGATGTTCATATTTAAGACATATTTTAATTTATAATTATTTAGTATAAAGTAATTAACAGAATCTCGAGAACTCGAGAACTTGGAAATTTATACTATGATGATAAACGTTTTCTGATTTGTCTCATCCCTTCTGAGTTCTTTGCATTTTTTGTTTATAGCAGAAGGCATGTTTGGTCGCACCCTCCAGTCATATGCTCAGTCATCTCAGCAAAGGCAACAGCAGCAACACAGTGCTCAAACATCACCCAAAGAACCTAATTTAATGCCAGTTCCATCTCCTCAACAAATACAGTACCTGAATACTTTTGATGGCCAAGAACTGACCATTCAGAAACAGCCAAATACGAGTTTACAAGAACCAGTGCTGATATCTCCTGATGGGTAAGCGTTTGATTACCTTTTTTGCCTTGTTTTTAGTCTTAAGTCATTCTAAATAAAACCAGTGAAATAAAAAGTTAACTGACAATTTGAATGTGAAATCTTTTTTTCCTAATATGTACAGATTTAGGCATGCAAATATTCATTTCTCTAAATATATTCGCAGATTTAATTGTTCTTGAACGCAAGCTTTAGTTTCATATTGAATTTTCAATTATGAAAATGGTGCACACTGCAATATACATGTAATGACCATGATAATGCCAATATGATTTTGTATCGCCCAAACAACATTTCTTGTTATTTTCATTGGCATAATTGACCATTTAGCTAATCTGATCCACCTTGGGTCAAGCCTCAAGAACTAGCCAATAATGACTTAAATCGCTATTCATTTTGACCATTTTTGGACGACAAAAAAGCGTGCTTTCACTGGGCTGCATTTCAGGTTATTCTATAACTCAAAATCTTCGAATTCACAAGGACATGTAGGACACGTGAATTTGTAGTAGTTGAATACTCAAACTTTACCATGAAAGTGCATTTTTTTTTGTCATCTGTAAAGGTCAACAATAAGGCACTGCAGGTCATTATAGGCTAGTACAAGAATAATGAGATGGGTCTGATTAGCTAAATGGTGAATTGGTAACTAATGCATGCCAGGAGTTATTTTCATTTTGTTATTTATAAAAATTTCAATAATCTTGAGTTGGGAGGTCCAAGCATATCATTAACCTGAAGCCTTACTCAGTGTGATCAACTAAACATCTTAACTATTGCCTTAACTGTTTCTTCTATTTTCAGAATTGCAACAAATTCTTCTAAAGATGGAGGATCAGGCATGGCAAGGTCGATTAGCAGTGAAGCCTTGATGCAGCACCAAGGACCACGCCTACCTGGAACTAACCAGTCTTATTCTGGAATGCAAGGGGAAGGATTTCCCAGGTCAGCCTCTCAAAGTCCAATTGAGAATTTGCAACGTTTCCCAACACCTAGTTCTCAAGCATCGCATATAGCAAGTGGCAACATTGGAGACATGCCTGTGAGGTTTCCCATGGTATCGACCCATGCGTCTACTGCAACGATAATGGGCATTCCTTCATCTGCTCAAAGCCCACTTGAAGCAATGGCTCAAAGATTTAACAGTCCTGTAGGCATAGACAATATGATGAGGTTTGCAGGACCTGGATCTGGGCCAAGGCCGAGTGGCATAATGCCACAGAATTCGCCGGCAGGAAGCATGGATCAAGTACAACAACCACAAAGGTATCCTAGCCCGAGACAAAATTCAAATCAATCCTCAATGGAAGGCATGAGCGGAGCGAGGTTCCACTCTGGGGGTGCTGAAAGTCCAACAATCAGGTTTCCTGGAAATGGTCTACTAATGGGTCCCAACGGTCCAGGGCGACCAGGTAGTGTGGCTAGTCCAAGTTTTTCTCCAGGACATGGACAACTGCACCTTAATACAAAACCCAATGTTGGAGGCAATGCTGTTGGTCCAGGATTTCCTAGAATGTCGCCTGGAAAAGTGTGTCCTGAAATGGGTCCAGGAAGTGTTGCTGCTTGTGGAGGTTTTAATATGAATCAAGGACAGCTATCACCCATGAATTCCAATATGGGGTCCACGCCCACCCAACTTCATGGAGGCCAACGTCTAAGTCATTTTGACCCAATTACATCCATGGCACAAATGAGCCAGTCTTTGGCAGCTGGTAATGGGATTCCTACCAATCACCATCCTCATCAACAGCAACAACAGCAGCACCATCACCATCACCACCACCATCATCATCCTGGAGGGCCAGGGTGTTCACCCAGTGTGATGGGCAGCATGACTACGATGAACATGGCCAGCATGCAGGTGTCAGGCACTGCTGGTGGTGGTCTGGTGGGTTCGGGAGGAAATCCCCCATCTGTGGTCAATTTTCAGACTAGCATGCAGGCCATGCAAGGTGTGCAACAACAACAGCAGCAGCAACAGAGTATGATTGGACAGCAAGGGCCCGGACAGGGGTCAATGGGCCCTGGACCTGGAGGTATGCATCACCCAGATCTAATGAACCAAGTGGGCCAGAACATGGGGCCACAGACTGTGAACAACACATATGTGAATGCCACCATGTCCATCCAACAACTGAATATTCAAAATGTAACAACGTCTGCCTACAATCCAGCATTACAAGTGCAAGCGATGAATCCTCACCAAGCAATGATGAACCAAAATCAAATGACACCAGGAGGGCCTGGGCAGGGCCCAGGAATGGGCACAAACACTGTTAGTTCATCAGTGACTATGAATCCCATAGTGCACAGTTCAGTTTCGCCAAAATGTGCCATGGCCATGACGACTGTGTCTTCACCACAAGGGCAGTCACAGCCCAGGGTTGCAGGGCCCCAACAGTTTCACCCAACGCCAATGAATTCCCAGCAGCAGAGGCTTATGGGACCTACAACAAGTGGGAATTCAGGCCCTAATCAAATTCATGGATCGGGGATGAGCATTCGAGGGCCTGGCTCTGGGTCAGGCCTAGGCACAAACATGCCTTATAATGGTGCCAACGTTCAAGTGAAAGCCAGTGCTCCTAACACCATCCAATACCTACCAGCGAGGCCCCAGAACACAGCAAGTGCCCCTCAAAGGCCACCCAGTTTAGATTTTTTGCAAAGGTTCACGGGACCTCTTTCAAACATGGACAACAAGGGGCCTGGTCACAATTTGCAGTACTTCCCCCATTCGGGTCAACCTCAAGGGCAAGCTATGGGCATGAACATGGGAATGGGTATGAATATGTCAGGCTTGGGCTCACAGATGAACCCATCAGGGATGGGCCCAAGTATGAACTCTCAAATGGGAGGCAATGGTGGTGGTGGTGGAAACATGGGAATGATGACTGCAGGAATGGGCCCTGGAGGTGGGCCAAGTCCTCAGTCTTGTATGCCTAGGGGCCCAAATACAACCATGATGAGGCAAGCTGGCCCACAGCAAATGATGGGTGGACAAATGTATGGAATGTTTCCGCAGGGCCCACAGGACCCTGCCATGTATGGAAATCTTCCTGGTCCAATGATGGGAGGCCCAGGAGGACCAGGAATGGGCCCTATGGGACCAGGAGGACCAACAAGTGGAGTTGGACCCATGGGCCCCGGAATGCAAGCTGCGCCATCTGGTGGACCTGGTCAGATGTACAGTGGTGGCGGGGCAAAAGGACAAATGCCTCCAATGGGAATGGGTGTAGATACAACGCAGCCCTTGCCACCATCCATGGCTCAGTCAGCGGGGTTTAAACAATCTCCATTCATGGGCCCAACTACTGCGGATCCTAACTATGCACAACAATTTCATAACTTTCAACAGCAACTGTATGCAACGAATACTAGAGGCGGCCAGATCAACGCACAGGACCGCATGGGCCCAGGACAGGCATTTTTTGGCGCCAAGTGAACTTCCTGCCATTTTTCTGGTGTATCACTCAATGATGCATCTGTGTGACATTGGTGCATCAATGCAGTGCGTTGATTTTGTGGCATCTTTTTGTATAATGAACAACAGAAGTGGATAAGAAGCGCATCTTTTAGCTCAATTGGAGCAATACGGTTTCTTTAAATAATGAAGAAGCATGGTTGTGATATAATTGTTTTCATCTTTCTTTTTTCTCTTTTCCACTCCACTGATTTTTTTCATCTCACCTTTTATTCCCGTCTCTTCCTCTGTTCAGTTAGCTTAAACACTCTCAATAACAAAACGTATCTCAAACCCAAAATGCAATATTTGCATTATATATGAAATCACAATTCATCTTGTATTCGTTTACATGCTCCTCTTTGTTTATTGTTTATTTTGACTTTCATTGCCTTTGCATTGAGCCAACTGGATAATTAAAAACTAATCAGTAAAAGAAAAAAATTCATAACAAACCTAGATTTTACATGGGTTTAGGTGATTTGAACAATGCTGCTATAAATCTGAGTGGCAATGAAAAAGCTGAAAAACAATTATAAATTAATACTCAATTGTTACAAATTTAAAAAATGAGGCAGTAATCTTAAAATTATTTTAGATTTACTTATTTTCAAAGAAGTAACGCATAAAAAATTAAAATATTCAGATTTGTTTTGCCCAATTATGCCTGCATTTCTAGAAACTACACTTACATATATATTGCTATCTCTTAATGTATCTTTCTTTGATGTTAAGATTAATTTATGAATAAGTCTAGTTTGTTAAAAATATGAAACGTGATGCCTCTATTTTTTTGCACTTTAGTCTTCAATGCTTTTATCATTGCAGGTGCTTCTTAACATTCTTTAAATCATAGATAATAATGGAAATATTTTGACAATGTTCATTTTCATTGCTAGTTAATTTCAAGGATCCTAGTTCATTCAAAAAATACATTTTTTTTATTCACATCACCTAGTACAAAAGCAAACTAAAAATATGCATACAAGAACATTGTGTTCAAGTTTGGCACATCTTATACATGTATTATTAAAAAAAATCTTTTAATAAATTATTTTGAGGAAATGATAAACCAAATAGTAGTAAATACTCAGTGGGTATCATTGGATGATGTTATGTTACTTAAATAGGCTGAACTTCTTTTCTTATTCACCAGTGAATTATTGCATTTTGTGATAATTTTGGTTTTATTATGGAGAGTTTTAAGTCCATATTTCCTTTATTAACCACATTTTCTTAATTGAATTTCTCTTTTTTTAAATAAAATCCTCCAAGAGTGTTATATTCATTCATATAAGTTTTAAAATGTACAGTTAGCATATGACTCAAGCATGTCGAATGAAACGTTTAATAACACTTGCCACATTCTGGGTGCAATAATTATCGGTGCATCTTTTGTAATCATTGTGATGATGATTGAGTTAAAAATTTATCCACAGCCAAATCAAAAAAAAACCTTAAAAGCTCCCTGCATTTAATTTTAATAAGTACATTTAAAAAAATTAAAATGGAAGTAGCAAAAATCATCATAAATGAATATATATATAGTGTAAATACTATTGATTTCCAATTCTTTCATCTGTGATCATTTCTAGTTTTTATTCCTTGATATGCCCTCGTTATCTCACCGCCCTATCTATCTGAACTGACAACAATTTGATTTTCGGGTACATTCAATTTAAAAAAAAACAAAAAAAAACATGGACCTTTGTAAATTTCTTCGTTAGTACGAGTATTTTTGTTGAAGATAACATAAATTTGAATTTGGGCACCATGAATGCTCATCGTCTCTCCAAAAAGAAAAGATTCATCCGCTAACAAGCTGCTCGATATTTTCTACCTTAATATTTGCGAGCACTATTAAAATGTAAGATGCGATGAACAAGTGTTTCTGACTTATGCTATGGCAATAATAATGAACATGATGATAATGGTCAGCTTGATGGCTGCCCTCTATGTATTATAATTATTACCACGATAGTAAATTTTAGATTTTATGGACTTGATCTATGAAACGCTATGAGCAACTTTTGCAATCATCAGCTTGTTCAATGAGCTGACAGTTTTGTGACATCCCAAATGGTTTTAACGTGTAAATATGAATACATTACTTTTTTCTTCCAATTTGCTATTCCTCAGACTTTCTTTATTGATTTTTCCCTCGTTTATTTCGTGCATTTTTACTCTTCTATTCTTGATGCAATCATCCCATTTATGATGCCGTTGGTGTTTCTTCTTTTTTATTTTGTTGTCCATATCAATGTTTTATGTGTCCATTTTTGTATTTGTGTTAAAAAGCAGGTTCTTTCTTTGAAAGAAATGTACTAATTCCTCGTTTGATTTCACAACTACTTTAAGTATATCTCTGTGATTTTAGCAGCTCGGACAAACATCTGTTATTTTATATAGGGAAAGCCCAGAGATATATACCCCTTGATGGAGAACAAATTATTTTTATTTATTTGTTCAGTCATCATGGCCAATTATTCTTAAGTGCCAAGTTCTTATTTTATTTCTTCACTTTTTTGTTACCTTTCTCGTCTTCCTCAGATTGGCCAGGTTTTTAATTTTGTTGCAGACTTAAACGTTTTATTTTGATCTGCATTTTTTTCATCTTTCCTTTCGTTTGTTTTCTTCTGTTAAACATTTTAACCACCAACCTGTGTTGTGTAGTTTTAGCATTTGGGATGTGTGTGTGCGCATGTGTTGAATAACAGACACATTTTGAAGAATCTGGTTGTCATATTGTTTCTCATTTTATTCATGAAATTAATTGCACTTCTAATGCAGGATTTGAAAACTTGCATATCTTAATTGTAGTTGTTACCAGTCACTAGTAATGACGAGTATCATCCGTCAGCTACTCAGAGCTGCAAAGTGTACATGTACTTTCATCATCATGCTGTACATGTAATCTACAGTAAGTCTCCATTATAATTATTTTTCAACTGGTTCAACTGGGGTATCAGCCAGCAACTTTACTCCAAAACTAATGCAGAATTAGTCAAAACCCTGGTGCTGTTTTTTGATTGCATGAAACTGACAACAAAACTGGTTGTTTTCTGCCAAACAATTACATGTACATGTATATCACCCATTAATCAGTGTTGCAGAATACAATTTAGAATTTACATGTTAATGTGAAGACATGGTCAAGTTAGAAACAATGGCATTAGGTTTAGGACATACAGTGTAGTTGGTATGAACATGTACGCAGCACTGCACGTTATATACAGTACATGTAGCTGAAATCTTCAACAAAGTATTGTTCATTTTTTCCTTAATCTATATATATAAAATAGAAAACGACGCCATTTTGTTTTTGGGGCTAGCCAATCCTGTTTGTGTTTGTCGACTCGTTCTTGATTGCTCGCTCCAATCCTGTTTGCGTTTGTCGTCGTTCCTGATTGCACACCCTCCTCCCCCCCCACGCGTGTCATTTTGGTGCTTTAATGCCCGGGCCCGCGCGCAATAACAAGTCCATAAATCTTTTTCCATTTGCAACGGGCCATAAAACTGTCAAACAGGTT
>JAQGBX010000875.1:0-29621 GCA_034698745.1 Megaphyllum sjaelandicum
ACAGGCTTCTACATGTTGCACTTTGATGGCATTATTACAATCAGGGGATGGGCACCATCGCAGTAAACGATTGCACTCTACAAAACTATTTGTTATTAAATGTTGATATTTAAGCTTTACTTTTGGATCTGTCATCAATCGCATTACTGTTGCATCATCAACTAAAATGTCACAACCATGTGCCGCGCATGATATTGTCTGACCCATGCCTTCCTGCATTATTTTAGTGGTCAAATACTCCATCCAGCAGTGCACGCAAAATTTATGGTCACACTCCAAACCTGTCATCAAACTGAGTGGCATGTTCATCAGGCATATCTCACACTCTTCAACACCCATTATAGATTTATAATGACCCTTCTTCACCGAAGTAAACTTTTTCCTATAATACGGACTAACGACATGAGCTTCACTAAACAATGTCTCTTGGTCTCCATCATAAAACCTTTCCATTAGTTTTTCTCGATCCCATTTAAAATGACTCAAAAGTATCCTAGTAGTTGTTGCTGGAATCTCCACGACACGGTTGACTTCTTCGATACTGTCTACCATGTGCTGTACAATTTGTTCAGTTGTTAAAACTTCGTAGGGAAAGTCTTCAATGTCCATTTTCTCTCGCGAGGATGTAGGCTCACTTTCCATCGGGAATGCATCGTCTTCATCATCGTCATCAATCCCTAGGTCCAGATCGTGGACCTGGTCATCTTCAGAGTCCATAAAGCTCATATTTTTCCGACTTCTCTTGGTTTCCTTTTGCTAATTGTGGGGGATGGAACACGGACAATTTTGATAAAACGCGGAAATAAAATTCACCCAACACGCTGTTTTTTCCGGATGTGTAATAAAACAACACAAAGGACAACTCGACAACACGAAGCATTTGTTGAAAAATTATGTAAAATTCGTCACATGTTTTCAAAATAATGGATCGATTCACATTTCGCCTAATTTAAATCAAAATATTTGTTGATGTCCCCAGATATAAAACGGTCAGTAGATGCCCCTGATAAAATGGCGGCTGCTGACCTACTTGTACATGTCCGAAACAAGAAATGTCTGACCAATAAAGGAATATTCCTCGTAATAATAATTTAGGAAATTTGTATTAATTTTTATAACAAAATATGTTCTAAAAAAAACAATGATTTATAAATAATTTCTCAACAATCGCGATGACAAAAAAGACAAAGCTATTTGTGTTTTCTCATAAAGTTGAGTTTAGGCCTACAATGAGAGCGTGGAAAGACAAAAGCAACAGAAAGATTGCAATTTGTTGATTTTCTGTCCTAAAATTGGTCTCAAAATACAGAAATTTCGAGAAATTTTGTCAGATGTATAATGAATAATGCTATGATTTAATTTCGCTTACCTTAAATGGAGATTTTTGAAGTTCTCGGTAGATTTAAAAAGGCCAGTGTTGATGGCTGCTGCTGCTGTTGAGTTGGTGCTGACCAAGTAGTCAAAACCTGATTGCCGAAACAGGAAGAAACTGACCAACGGTCAACTGTTCCTTCCTCTTGGAGGGTAGAAGGGTTAAAATTAGACTAAAACAGGAACATTATCAACAATTGGGGTCAGGAGGTCAAAGAAAGCACCTTGTTTTCAGTCGACCACTGATGAGGTTGATCACTGGTCAGCAATTTGGCAAGGTGGATTCGTAATTACAGGAAAGAATGAATTTTCTGGAAATTTGTTGCGGAAAAAGGTCGTTACCTGGAATTTCAAATCGTTAACAAATTCGAGAAAAAACTTGTCCAAATTTAAGTGAACGTGATTTTAACATTGAAATAAACAAGAACTAACGTAATTTAGTTTGATTTTTTCAGATATTTCGAGTTATTTCTAAACGGTGAAAAATTACAGGAATTTTATATTCAAAAATTAGCTCCAAAAATATTATTTTGAGAAAATGTTTGGAAAACTGATCATATAATGTCACCTCGGAACAAGTCTGTTTTATTTCAGAATATTTGAAAGCTTGGCAGATTTGTCGAGAATATTGCCACTTTTGCAAATTTTTCACAATTATTCGGTAAATTTGCAAATTTTTGACAATTCTGACCCTTTGAATTTTTGAGAAGTTTGCGAATTTTTTTTAATTTTGTTATTTTTCGACAATTTGCAAACTTTTAGATAATTGTCAAATTACGATTAATCTCGAAATAGTTGCAAAATTGTCGAATATTAGCGACCTTTTCAAAAAATTCGAAATTTCTTGTAAAGTATTATTACAAAGAACTTACCACAAATAAGTATTCTTGCATTTATTTATTTTTATATTTGAAAAAGTGTAACTTTTTCAAAGATTGTAAAAATGGAAATGTTTTAACACGCGTTGCACTTGAAGTTAACATTTAAACATGGCTCATCATTTATTCATAAGTGTACAATGTAAAATGTTTTAAATCCATCGAATTTCTACAATGATTCTCGAGCTAACTTAAATGACTACTAATATTAATATCCACATTTTAAAAAAAAATGTTGATTTTTCTTAATCAACTCAGCTTTCAGAAATTTATTTCTGAAAGAAACCTATTTTTAAAGTAAACACTGCCAATTAAAAATACAAACAAATGTTAATACAAGCTATTCTTTAAAGTTTTGGGAAAATGTTTTCAGAAAACAATTGATACTTAAAACTCAACATTTTGAGAACAAAATACGAGTAATATTTTATCTTCGTACAGATTCTTGATTCGCTAAGCAATGTAAATAGTGAAAACCACTTAGGGGCAATTCAAAAAGGTCGTCCTCGTGTAGAAGGAATAGGTTGAGTCAGGGACACAATGTGGACAGGGGGAGGGAGGGGGGCTTGACCAACTCGGACCTCCACTTGAAAAAAAAAATGCCAAATAAAATCTGCTCCCAAAGTAAAAGGGAAATTGAGCCCAATATGTGTTATAAATTGCAAAAGTCCGTAAACGGGGTAGTCCTGGAAAAGTTTAAGAACTTAAAAGCTCAGAATCTATTTGAAAACTTTCAAATACATTGTATTCCCAAAAAGTACAACTTTACAAAATTGTCTCGATAGATTTGAAAAGGCCAGTGATAAGGGCTGCTGCATAGTCAGTGCTGTCCAAGTACAATTAGTCAGTGACCCAGATTGCCGAAACAGGAATATGCTGACTGAGCTGACCACCGGTCAACAGTTTACTCCTCAAGTTGGAGAGGGTAGAAGGGTTAAAATTAGACTAAAATTGGAACCTTGTCAACGATTGGGGCCACCTCCATCTGACAATTCACCAAAAAATGGGGTCAGCAGTGGACAGTTGACCAGCGACGAGGTCATCAAAAGTTTATCACTGGTCAGCAATTTGGTAATTTATATTGACGGAACGGCAGCGTTGCGTTTCTGGCTAGGCTTTCAGTTATTTCGTAAATTTCAGAAATTTCAGAAAAGAATGAATTTTCTGGAAATTTGTTGCGGAGAAATGTCGGTACCTTTACTACCTAGAATTTTAAATTCGTTAACAAATTCGAGAGATTTCTTGGCTGAATTAAATTTATGTACTTTATATTCTAACATTGAAATAAACAAGAATTACATCATAATTTAGTTTGATTTTTGATATATTTCGAGTTATTTCTAAGCGATAAAAGATGTAGGCCTACAGGAATTTTATTTTTTAAAATGAGCTTCAAAAACATTATTCTTAGAAAATCGTTTTTAAAATTAATGATGTAATAGTCTCGGAACATGACTGTTTTTATACAATTTTTGACAGCTTAATTGACAGATTTTTCGAGAGTATTGCTAATTTTGCAAATTTTCCAGAATTATTTGGTAATTTTGTGAATTTTTGAAAATTTTGCCCCTGAAAATTTTCGACAATTTTGTGAATTTTTTTAACAGTTTTGTATTTTCCGACAATTTGGAAACTTTTCGATAATTGTAAAATTACGAAAAATTTCGAATTATGTAGTTGCAAAATTGTCAAATATTATCAAAATTTTCGAAATTTGTAGGATAGCATTATTGCAAAAAACTTACCACAAATATCTATTCTTGCGGACTTCCTAGACTGACACATTATTTGTTTACAAAGTTTAGAAACTTTGGAAACTATTGCATTTATTTTTTTTATTTACTTGAAAATATGTAACTTTTTTCGCAGATTGTAAAAAATGGAAACGATTTAACATGCGGCACTTCAAGTTAACATTTAAGCATGGCTCCTCATTCATTCATAAGTGTACAATGTAAAATGTTTAAAATTCATTGAATTTCTACAGTGATTCTCCAGCTAATTTAAATGGCCACTAAAATTAATATTCGGGGTTTTTTTTAAAAAAATTGTGTTGATTTTCATTAATCATCTTATCTTCCAGAAATCTATTTCTGAAAAAACTCAATTCCTAAACTAAACTCTGCATGCTAATGTAACTGCACAGAAAAATTAAAAATACAAACAAGAAGTTATTCTTTAAATACAGTAAAACCTGTTAAGAGTGACCACCAAAAAAAATTGCTTTGTTGATCATAGAATGCATGATGAATTAAATTAAAATAATGAACATGTAAACTGCATTTATACACGTAGACTGTAATACACGTAGTAAAAAACCACAAAACCAAAAAAGTACAGAATCATCATGTACAAGGGTTAAAGCAAGATGTAACGTGACTCATCGGTTATCTAGTCACTTTATATTAAAGGTACATTGGCAATGTAAAAATGGCAAAAAAAGACAACACACACTGGTCATTGTACACAATAGACAGGTTGTCATGGTCACTATAATGAGAATTTTTATGAAGGAAATATGTACACTAGAAAAAACAATACATTAAAAAGTGGTCCACTTAAACAGGTGGTCACCATTCAAAGATGGTCACTTTTCCAGGTTTTACTGTACCAAGTATGATGTTGAAATATGACAGACAAACTCAGAACGTGAGAATCTCCAATGATGCCACTTTTTCTGATTCTGGAAAGCATATGTTTGCCAATCTATAAAAATCTAATGATGAAATGGCGTGATTTTCAAATCTTTACATTGCTGATATGCCTAAAACGCGCGTTGATCGTGTTGATTTAAACCCACTTTAAACGCAATTTGGAAAATTGCAGACCACGCGTGTTTGAGCTAATTGTATTATTAGCAATGTACGAATAGCATGCGAGCATCTCATTCCGTAGGGAATTGTAGGCGTCTTCGAGACTATTAAAACTTGAAGTTACCTTAGCGAGTGGACCGAGTTTAAGTTTTAAAATGGCGCGTTAGGTCCTCTGAAGATTGCGTCTTAAATGATCGCAACATGATATTGGTTATTTCACGGTTGGACGAGTGTTGTTTAAAACACCAAGATTGCATCGTGGCACGGCTTGCTTCAACGCATATCTGGCTGCTAAAATAACGTTGCTGCAGACTGACAGTAGGCAAAAAACACGTGATTTACTCAGAACGCAGTTGCAACTGTATCTCGGAAATAACTCAACAATTCAGCGTTTTTTCGCCCTTGCCATTTACGCTCACTCGCCCCCGCAAAGTTAATTAAGATGGGCGTTGCAGGTATTTCCGAAATATGCGAATTTGAACAAGTTTTGAGATGGGCTTAATGAGCGAGAAATGTCTGGAAGACTGTTAATGTTCTGACTGCAGGCTGCAGCGATAGAAGTTATGGAGGAGGCCTCTTTGAAATCCTAATTAGTTCGTTAATAAACAGATGTCACAAATGTAATTTGCAGACAGGGGATAATGACAAGCAAATTAGTGAAATCAAATTACAAAACACGCAATAAGACGTTGTAGCGCGGCCTTTGTGTTGAGCAATGCGACGCAATTTGCGCTTATTAATGGGGAGCGTGGGAGATATTCAAAAGCGGGGAGTCAAAGCTGAGCCAGAGGCCTGCATGGTGCATGTTCGAAAATTGGGCAAGGATACATGACAATGTTTATCTCCTGTTCGATGATTTTGTTGAACTTTATTTTAGTTCTGACTTTTGTACACTTTTAGAAACTTAGCAAATTTGAAGCAACGTCAAAATGTGGGGTTGTCATTGAAATTGTCGAGTACTATTATATTTTAGTTTACGTGAAATTTTGAAAATTTCTTGCAAACTTCGTTTTTAGCCTTCTTGCAAACTTCGATTTTGGACTTCTTGCATGCTTCGTTTTTGTACTTTTTGCAAGCTTCGTTTTTGGACTTTTTGCAAGCTTCGTTTTTGAACTTTTTGCAAGCTTCGTTTTTGGACTTTTTGCAAGCTTCTTTTTTGGACTTTTTGCAAGCTTCGTTTTTGGACTTTTTGCAAGCTTCGTTTTTGGACTTTTTGCAAGCTTCGTTTTTGGACTTTTGCAAGCTTCGTTTTTTACTTTTTGCAAGCTTCGTTTTTAGACTTTTTGTTTTCGCAAGCTTCGTTTTTCGACTTCTTGCAAGCATCGTTTTGGGACTTTTTGCCAACTTAGGTTTTGGAATTTTTGCCAATGTTATCTACATATGTTCCATTGTTTCTAACTAAGCCTGTAACAATTGAGTACGGGTATTCGTATATATACATGCACAGTATGGGAATTGCAATGTAGTTTCTGTATGAAAAAGTACCAGTAATAAAAACAAAACATGGCACCGAGTTATTTTATGGAGATGGCTGAAAGGGTGGGGAGTGTTAAAGAAACTCTTTTGCCCTATGTAGTTTCTTGCAAGTCTATACCTTTATTGTGCCAGAAACGCTTCACTTCATATTTCATTTTTTTTTCTATTGACGTTCTGTTTTCTGCATTCCAGCTGTGAACTGCTGAGATAACTAAGTTTATAGCATTTTAAACCCTTTCATTTTGGTAACTATATTGCTGCGCACATTCGAGTCTGCTTCGAAACCACATTCCCTGCCAGCACAGATAAAATTCCAAAATGTCTGACAAACAGGAGTTCTAAATTGAGAAAAGTAACTTGCCCGAATCTAGTTGAAATGCGCAGCAGGACTAATGTCAAATGTAATCACTGAGGCAATACTACCTGAATACCAAGTAGTCAAGGTAATGTATATGACTATTTTTATTAGGGTTGGTTGCCCAGACACAGACCGTCTGGTGGACCAAACACGCGAAGTAAATCATTCCAAGAATCCTAGCTGTCTGGACATTGGAAGTCAATGTGCACGGGGTGCAGTTGGCTCCACGCTGGAAAGAGGAAATTGATTCCTCGAGTAAATTAGTAATGGCTGTAGCAATTGCCAGTGGCTGTAGTACACCCCTAGGATGAAGTGTTACGTCTCGTAAGTTTCAATTTGGCTACTTCACGATCAGCGTGAACCGTGGCCGGACCAAATGGGCGCCCAGGGATTCGGACGCATTATTTAGTTTTTTGTGTCAAACGTTGTAAATGAGCCCGGCGCGTGTTGTTTTTTTATAGCTGTTGCTTTGACTGGATATTGCAGGATACTTGAAGTAAATCATCGGTTTCTTATACATTCAGTCTACCTTGAATCTGAAATCGAACTAGACTAAACTGCATCTGTAAATGACGTCCCTTAGCGAAAAATAAAGCATTATTCGTGCATGGACAGGTGTAACTAGAAATAAATACAGATCTGGGACTCTAGTATTACAGTCATGCTCAAGAATGATTGTTATGCGCAAGGGCTAGAGCTTTGTTATGTATACACTGTAGGTATCTTACGAAGGTACGACATACAGTATTAGTATAGCGCCATCTAACGGTAGTTTTCGGACGCTGAGCTAACGTGCATCGAAGCTCATTTTTGATTCTTATAATCCATTGATGAGATTAGTTGTTTGTTTCTTTTGTCATTTATTTACCCTTGTTTTCTTATTCTTTCCTAACCCAATAGCATCGTCTTATTATTTCTAGCCCCCGTCTGTTATTCTTGACATTGGTACATGTACAAGTAATAAGCATGTAAATCATGTCAATGAGTGCATTTTTCCTCCAATCTCGAATATACATATACGCTGTACGGATCGATTTCAACGTACATGCAGTTCCAACTGTTGTTTTAGCATAAAAAAGGCTTTTTCATTACTGTTAAACCAATTGTACGCAAAGTACATTATTATGCTCGTCTTTATTTTTGGCTTAGATAGGGAATGGACCGATGCAAAAATCTAGTAATTGGAAATATTCGACAAACAACTGATCAGTATAAGTATATAAATGGCATTCGTCAGGAAAAAATAAACTTGACTTAGACCTCGGGTGTAATCATTTTACTGTCACGATGGATATGATTGTCATACTGCAAATCAAATTGTACAATTGAATGAATAGGTTTGATCTGTTTGGATGACTGCTGTTATTAAATTTATTCAGGGAATTGCTTAGGGCTTTTGAGTATACAAGTTAATGTAATAAATATGAACATCTGGGAGTAAAGAGGAAATGTTGCAGCGAGGTTGACGCGGCTCTTTGAAAGGTTGGTTTCCTTCAATCTTATATAATGATGGAGATGTACACTGATTCGATTCGTGTTTGTCCTTGTTGGACATTACACAGTATATAATGTACTTGCCATATCAAAACAAATTGAATTTATGGTAGAGGGAATTGCTTTATGGATTAATTCTTGAAGCAATCTACAGATGAAATTAGACCCAGATCGTCTAAATATGGCTTCATTTAATTGAAAATTGCGCATGTTTTGCCAACAAACAAGTTTGGGAGAATTTTAACAAACCGGACACAGTGCACTTTATGTAATTGTACTTAGGTTATTGTACTTATAAAAGCTTCTTATCGCAAATTCAAATTGTTTCAAGCTGACAAATTAACACGTTATGTTGTGATAGTGGCCGGTGAACACCGATTCGAGTTACGTGTCTATAGAGACAGTTGTTTGTCCTTGTTGGGCATCGAAACAAATTGAATTTTTGAAAGAGGGGACTCCTGCTGATGAAGTAATTCTGGACGCCTCGATGCGTTGTACTCCATCATTTGAACAAGTCGGGCGTTTCACCATCCGAAGAAATATCAAGTGTGTATGAAGCAAGTACCTCGTATAGCATATATTTTCACAAATTAATCTTCATCGCCCCCAATCTCCGTAAAGTTATACGGCGTTGGCTGCCGGGCTCTTCATGAAGCATATGATCGAAAATGTTCGCCCATTTCGAAGTTCTGCTGTGGAGATTCCTTGTTGGACAGTGGAAGCATCCGCCTGCATTATACATAGGATACTGCATTCACGTTTAATTTGACAGAATTTCATTATGCCATCGTCGAGGAACCCTATTAATTCTCCATGGATGCAATTTGCGCGCGGCCGGCACTGCTGGAGAACATCCTTCAATTCGTGTTTGCCAAGAATCGTCCTCACTGGAGCAGAAGAGCATGAACGAGTACCTCTGCATTAAAGCCACATTTGCGAGTAGCCCGTAGGGCCTCCACCCCCACCCCCTCACTCCCACGATGCTTTTCCATAGATGGGTGGGTTGGTAGGGGGGGGGGGTATTAAACTTGCATTAATCACGCTCACTCTCTCTCTCTCTTCTCTCTTTCAATGTCGATCGACACCTTCCACTTTTCCGATACTTGAACATTGTATTTACCGATGCAAAACATGTTAACAAAGTCGCCAGCTGCCACTAGCGCCATCCGCGCGCCGTGTACTTTTTCGAAATCAGGTATCGGAATTTTTGATAAACGTCGCGAGATATATGGCTGAGGCGGTTATGCCGATCGATTGCGTGTCAATTGCATGCTCGGATTAATAGCGGAAATTGAGACACGTCGTTCTGAGCGTCAGATATGGCTCTCTTTTCAACCCTCCCCCAATCTGATATTCTGCCATCGCTCTGTTGATGGGTGGGGAGAGCGACTTCGTCTTTGTGTACTGGCACTTTCAATATTTATAACGAGTCGTTAAATAGCGTGACACGCAGGCGGGATCGATGGGTGATAGCGGCCTTATCGTTTATTGCTCCTATATAATTATAATAGGCACCTCGTTTTTTTGTTTGTTTGGTTTGCCAGTTATTACACGCGATCGAGGCTAATTCGAGCGATTTTTTTTATGAATCATCAACTGCTGGGTGTGGGGAAGTCCCTCACGTCACCAGTGAAAATAACAGGGGCTATGTGAATGGGCATTCGAACATTCCCTTTTATGACCCTTACTCGGTCTTTGGACGAAGATATGAACATTTTGGAACGTATTTGAACAAGGACCCTGTATTTCTTGTCCTTAGTTCGCAATGGGAACTCCACACCTCGCCCAAAAAATAGAAACTGGTTCCATTCCATAGCTGTCTCGACAATTTACTGGCGATAGCAGTAAATCCAGTACTACGTCGTAGTAAAATGTGAGTTCACATTGGACGAGTACTGGGTCGAACAGCTGACTCGCCAAAACACTCGGCTTGTGTAAATCAGCCAATAGGGAGAGTGTAGAAATTAGCGAATTGTTGCATAGGGTCAATTGGATGCTATTTTGAAGGATTACATGTTCGAGAAACAATAAAACCTCACCAAATAGGTCAACTTCGGTGAAATGAGACAACACCACGGCCAAAAGTGCACGTTAAGCAATTTACCCGTAAAATAAAGCTTGGTAATTTTTTCACATTTTACGGAAGAAATGCGTGATTTCTTGACTTCCATGAGTGCCAAGCAAGCTTCTATCTGAGTACCTTTATGTTGGCGCAAGAAAAGTGAACTTTATCGTGCAAGTACCCATCGCACTTGACTGCGAGTCATCGTAACAGCATGTTCGCAAAAATTAGCAAATTCGCCAGACATCAGTCCACGTCAAGTATCAATCTGTTACGCAAGTAGACTTACGTTAGTCCAACCTTTTCGCCAAAGCATGTGCTTTTTGCTGGTCATACCTCAAAGTGCACAGTAAATTTATCAGTTTTCTGGTGAGCAAAATGCATCCGATGAAGTCATTTGTTTTCCACGAGTTGTGCTGATGTACCTTATAATGAAAGTAATTCATCGTCAACCGATGTATCGCCATATTGTGATGTCACAACCATTTTCAATGGTGCGTATACAGCACATGTACCTGTATATAAACGGTGAGAAAAAACTTTGGACTGTCCACTTCCCTGCTTGTGTTTTCGAACACTCGCAATTCATGTTGAAATGAAGTTATATTCTTTGAAAATGCGGAAGTCCGAATTTAATTACTGTATGTACTGTAGGCCCTACATGTATTTCACAACTTGCTACTCTTTTGCGACTTGAGCACGAGCAAAGTGTGTTAAGGTCGTCATACACGAGGCAATTTATATCCCGAAACTTGTTTCCAGCTTTATTATTGCTAGCTTGATACTTCCCCGCATGTTAGGACAATTTTACATCGCCAATATACAGTATTTCCAGAATTGAAAATGATCCTATTCTCAGCGACTTATTTTCTGGGAAAAAACTGACGTCATTGGTTTGCAGCCATGCACAAAAGTGTCTTTCTGTTGAATAACTAATCAGGAAAGACTATAGGATGGAATACGCAGTGCATAGCTGTCTACAATTGTAGGTTACCCACATTTCCCTATGAAACAGAGCTGTGAAATACTTTATAGCGGATATATTCTGAAAATATCGCTCCAAGTATGCATGTAGCAGGGAATTGTTTCATTTGAAATAAGTTTCCAGCAATTTATCTCCTGATAACTTTCTTCGTGTTTAACGGCCTTTTGTAGAAAATTTGTTTTTAGCAAGAATGCATGGTTAAAACGAATTACCGAAAGATTGGCCACGTGACAGAGACGAAAAAGGCCTTGCCAAAAGTGTCTGTTAACTCGTTTCTGACATGTATCTCGTTCTTCATCGCCCTGCGTTTTCTGACAATGTCCAATTTGCAGCTACGGAAAAGAAATCTCGTTGGCTATAAAGTCGGGCTAATGGACCATTAAAACGTGTTTTTGGCGCGTTTACGGTTGTTTGTTCGCACTTTCTCATTGACTTTATTTTTAGGCATCGTTTTTATCTTCTTCGCAATCTGGAATCATAATTCAAGGAATGAGCTTGTTCGTGCGTCTTGCATTTCGGGCTAACTCGGGGAGAAATCTTAATTAATTGAAGCCTTAGAGTGTATACATTTGAGAGAACTTGTTTTATTTAAACTCTGTGCAGCTATTTCCTCGTTTCTTCAGCATCTTCAGCGCCAAAATTGCCGTAGTAACTGTGACCTTAAACGTAATTTTCGTTTTTATACCCTTTTCTCTCTCTCTCCCTTTGCACCCCTGCTCCCATGATTATTTCGTATGATTAGTTCTTTAGAACGTCGCAAAGTCATAATTAAAAATGAATGGGTTTTACTCGGCCCATTTTGGAAGCTGAATATGAGCGGTATTGTCTGATTTAAATCGTACCTCTCTTCTCCATTAATATTTTATTTTTGCTAAGCCATTTGCATGTAATGGGAAAGTTCTTGCGAGAATCTACTTAATTAAGCCGATGTTTTATTTTCATGACGAATGCAGATCCTCCCTGAGCATTGCTTTAATATGCAAGCTCGGTTATACCCTATACTTAAATGCGGAACAACCGAGTTAAATGTTACTTGCGGAACAATGAACCATACATGTATACGGGCCGAGTTGGATTTTCGTTCGGCTGAAATGCGTTACTGTCAAATTTTCATTATGCATTGCGACTCGCTTTTTTTTCACCAAATTAGCATCGTTCTTATACCGTAATAATCTAATCAAGTGTTTTGCGTATTTCCCTCTTGGTTTATTGCTATTTATTTCTTCGTCTCTATACGTTTAGTATAATTTCACTATATATGCTTAAGATATCTTTGCTTAATGTCTGCGACGGGCATCGTTAAACTGCGTATGATCTCGCAATTAAGGCTCCAGTGCATCTTGCAGTATGAGAAATTTTAATAAAATACGTGAAAATCTCGTAGTTGCAACTTTTCAGTACGTCAAACTACTGTATAACTGCTCCAATTTTACAGATGGTTTGATAATCTGATCGTTGCGAGGAACTCTTTTTCAGTGATTGTTTGAAGAACCCACTTATTTCAAACTCGCGCTGTATAGTGATTTCTTAATTTTACACATTGCTGACTGCGTATAATGCCAATTTTGCAACTTGTAGATTTGGATCACGTCAAACGATTATTTCGAAATTATGACGATGACTTAGTTTGACATATTTTTAATAACTGCTGGTGAAATTGCGCTTCAGAAGCTCAGATGCTGTTGCTGTAATTATAAAAGCCTGATTTTTTAAATTTGTTAACTGCAGCTCACGTCGTTAATTAGCAGGGATCATTAAAAATGACTTATGTTAATTGAAGCGATGGAACTACTAATTCGTACTGATTACAATGCGTTTCATCAACAAAGGAATGAAATAGTGCTCGTGTTATAGAGCATTGCAATTTTATACTGTAGTATATAGATTGCAAGCAGCATTGCAGGTTTAATTTTATCAAAACAATTTGGGAAATTTTTGAAAATGTCATCATTGAGCGTGGGAACGTGGTTTGGCTAGGTATTTCCAAATTGGTTTGACGCAATTTTAATTTTATAAATGCATTAGGGGAATTTCTCATCGATTTGTGTCATTAACAATGGCGCCCTCCCTTTCCTTCTCATCATAATTTTCCTCGACCCTATCTATGTTCTTTCACAAAAGTCATGCTGATTTTTGACATATTCTGCAGAATACATGAATTGAATTGTTAAAAAGAAGGCTTTTTCAGAATTGCAAAATGAAACCTAGTTTTTGCGTCCCACGATTTTCATGATCTTCTATTTTGCCTTTCTTGTATATCGCTATTATACACGTACTTGTACCGTAGAAGATTCACTCGTTAATCTTCAGTGATGATCAAGAACATCATCATTGCCAACCGCCTCAGCGTCGTAGAAAAAATGGGTACTAAAAAGATAGTTTGTATCAAACGTTGAATTACGCTGCCTATTAATTTCGGAAATCATTAAATCGCATCTATATGGACAATTACGACTGACTGCTTTTCAAGTTCGTTTTCAAACTCGTGGCAAACTTCCAACAAAATCTTTGAAGAAACACGCTTTGAACGCGCTATCTCCATGTTTGCGATTATAAAAGAAACATGATTGTTGCAGGGCCTGGTGGCTGTATTTCATTCTCCTCAAATGAAAGAAAACATGTTTTCACGATAGGATGTACTTCACGTTTGAATATTGCGCCTGATAATGTTTGATGGAAAGGGTGGCACCGAAAGAAAAATTAGCGAAAAAGCAACAATGGTGTTCGTACGGAGCCGAGTGATTTTTTAAACCCCCCAATATGCGCATTATAGTCGTTGTCTGGCCCCGAATTCTATGAATCTAATTCCCCCATTTCTTTTCCCGAGTATAAATCTTCCGAACAAAAGTGGCTCTGCGATTCATCATTTATTATCCACCGAAGTGTTTTGCATATACACTCGCATAGAGGAATACTAAGTTGGCGCTTTATTTCGTGCCGTGCTTTTTTTTCTCCCACAATCTCTTACCGTAGGAAATCTTAAGATAGCGAAATGTAACGCGAGCTAGGAGATTTTTTTTTACCCCACGCAGAACGACGTCTTATCTGTACGTGTTACAGCGTGTAATTCATCGTGTTCCTCGTTGCAATTTCGTACACCCTAACCTCGAAATCTCCGTTCACCATCCTCCTTTTAGCCCCATGGAGGCATTTCCTGTTCGTTTTCTCAATCCCATTAGGGGGCTCTCGTTAGAATAAGTGAAATCATAAGAATGCAAATTAACGAAGCCTTATATCCCGCACAAAAGCACATTGAGAGAATGTCGTTAATCATCTCTTCTTTATGACAGAGTTGGAGCACCCTGTGGGTAAAACTATGCCGTTCACGCGTCCACCGCAATATTGCTCGCGGAACACACTTTCTGCTTATTAAAATTGTAGACTCTATCGGTTTTCAATTTCGTTTTCTGCGTTACACTCCTATAGTACTGAAATGAGCTTGATTTAAAGTTGATGGACTTAAGACGCTGAAGTATTTCGATTTCTTCGTACTAGTAGGTGAAACTGCGATCTTCTCTGGATGGTTCGGAATGAGATGCATGCATAGAGTTGAAACCGGTTATAACGAATTTTTTAAACATGATTATTAGGGAAAGTTCAATTCCACCAGCCGAATGCTGAGATAGTTCCTATATTAAATCGGCCATGACCGTCTTCCGAACCCATCTCATCCTCCTCGATAAAGTCCAAAATACGGAAAATATGCCTAAAATGTGATGTTGGGGTCCATCATGACCAGACTGCTTAGTCTTGACTTAACTCGTATAACGATCCCCTCTGCCAAATGGTACTATGTATACTGATTGCAGGGTAAGGGTGCGCATTCGTTGGTACTTATAATTTAAGAAATTAAATTGCCGACCACTAGCGCCAACTACCGGGCAAACAATTGGTAATGCATATCAAATGAGGTGTACCAGGTGACACTTCGCCTTTTGAGCCTGGCTTGGCGAAGTGCCACCTGGTGCACCTCATTTGATATGCATTACCAATTGTTAGCAATAGTTCGCTAACCACGTAGAAGCTTTCATTTTCGATTGTGACAACATTAATAAGTTGAATTTCGATAAGCGGCAATCGTTACGAACATCGGCGCAATGCAGTGAACGCGTGGAAAATTTAATACAAAAGCTGCATTTTCTATTTTTTTTAACTTAAATTTCTTTGTGTACAAATAAACAAAAATTCTTGTAAATATTCAATTTTATACAAGTATCTAAAATTATCTTTGAAATATTCACAATACCATCGTTATGAACAAATAACACGACACCCACTAGGGGGGGGGGGGAGATGACAACACTCTATCCTGGTGTCCCTGAATTAGAACTTAAAAAAGTTCTAATTCAGGGACACCAGGATACGGGTGCGGGTACGGGTGGCCCAGCCTGGAGGATGATATAGTTTTTAATAAATTAATTTGATGTAATTAATCCTGAATATGGAGGCCAATTTGAAAAACTTGGGCTATTATTGACGAAAATGGGATCGATGGCTGATTTGAAAAAAAAAAAAAAATTGAGTAAACTATTGAAGCCTAAATGTAACTGTACTGGCACCTTGTAAAATGCTTTCCCGGTCGACCAATAATGTGGTCTGAGCCACACTATGGATTAGTTTTTCTTGAAATAGAGAGGTCAATGGTGTGACTTTGAATCCCTAGGTCAAAGGTTCAGTTAACCACCATTTGCTTAGAAGCCAAAGAAATTGTTAAATTCATTTTGATCATCAAAACACCCTGTCATTTGACAGGAGTGACAGATGAGTTATTTTAATAGGATGAAATTTTGGGGAAAAAAATAATTTGAAGACTTGACGTTGCCACTAGTTGATGGTTGGAGACGTCACTGTATCCATTTGGACCCTGACAGCAAAGTGGTTTCACTTTACTTCCAATACTTCTAGTATACGAAAGCTCACAGCGCCACACGATGACAATGATTTAGACATCGTACAGTATATTTTATCGATTCGTATCGCACCGCCAATGTTGATATACTGATTGCTATATTCTGGGTCAAGGACCAATGGGCATCGGCGTAATCAACTTATCAAATTATCCTCGTTTCTAGACAGTAAACGAGCAACTGAGTGGAGAGGCACACTCCAGGAAACATAAATGTTTACTGATGGTGCTAAACTTAATTCGTTATTTACAGGTTTTTTTAACAGGAAATTTAGGGGAACTTTTGTTTTTGCTGTGTATGCAAAAATCAACTCCAGCAATATATTTGGGAACATACTGTACATGTATACAACAGGACCGATTTGATTTCGTATAACTACTGTTTTTTTCAAATTTGCTTTGACCCAAAAATCGCGAATATTCAAAAACCGGACAAGTCAATGAGGAAGTAACGGCACATACCATATTTGGCCAACGAGCAATGTTAATAATTGTTTAGGGTACTCCCAGAAAAGGGTCGAATTTGTCAAAATAAGGTCCACGTGACGGTTGGTCAAGTTTCAACTGACCAGTGGGTCAGTCGCGTCCTGAACTATTTTTGAGGGGACAAAGGGTTCCTTGAACTACTATTTGGGTTTTGCTTAACCTAATTAGTGACGTTCAGGGTGAAGGTCAAGTTAGGAATTTACACTTTTCAAACAGTAGTCCAGTTCTGGACGGTGCTAGTCTTCCCCATTGACTTCCAGGACTTCGATAGTGAGACTACAGGACAAAGAACGGTATGTGTGCTTTTGGTATTAATTTCCATTTTATTTGTTTAAATTTAAAATCTGCATAGCTGAAGTTGTTACCGAACGCAAACGATGAAAAGCATGGGTTTCACCAGGGTGATCACCTGGTTTATCTCCAGGTTATTTAGTTACATGTATTGTATGTGGTAACCGCGTCGTTTCTTAGTTGATCCAACGGCAACATGATCTCCACATTCTAACAATGTTTGGAAGTTTGGAATGTTCAGTAGTGTACAGTACGTATAGATTTAACAAACGTAGTTTTCTTTTCAAATCAGGCCAATTATATATTTCCAAGATTATATTTTATTAAAAATTAGATCTTGGTTTTATTGATTACGATAATCAACTTACATGTATTGGACGCATCAAGTGGTCCCCTCTAGGGACAATTAAGGGGGTAGCTAACGAGGCTCTATAGTGGAGCCCATTTAGTTATTTTTTTTTAAAAAAAAAAGAAAGAAATAAAATTGATTTATTTTATACTAAATCCAGTAGAGCATCATACAGTAGGTACCGGTAGGTAGGAGGTCCGCTTCAGGGGAGGGGGAGGGGGGCATTATCGACACGTTGATTGGTTAAAGACCTTCCTCTAAAGACTCTTAAGTTATGGCATTTATACGGTACGTACTTTTGACCTACTTGAGTCGAAGCTGCTGAACAACTGCCAAAATGGAGATGCTCAGATCCTGTCTGAGCACCATTGAGCAATGGGCATACCATGCCTTGGGTCGAACGGTCCAAAACCACCTCCTGCTGATAAACTGTTTGTATTTGGCATTTTGACACAATTACTCTAAAAACTGGAAGACTGCATGCAGGCAGTTCCGTGTCGTATCGTACTTGGTTGGGGCCAGGGTAAGAAGTAGAGTATAACTCCCCCGGGTCCCCCCCTCCCCCTTTCCGTTCTCATGACGTAATTTGAATAATTTAGCATATGCATGTATCTTCTTCGGAAAATGTCGTAGTTTTTTGGAAGTTGAAACTTTTTGAATCAATCGCAAAACCAAAATCATTTTTTTTAAACAAAATAGAGTTGATAAAATAAAAAAAAACTTGTACGAGTTTTGAATCGTACAAAATAGCACAATTTTCGAGAAACTTGTTCCTATATATGTTGCTGCGTATTGATGAAATTGCCATCTTTTTTGGGACAATAGAAACAAACAACCAAAAATTCCTCGAAGTTTCCAGTTTCTATAAAATGCGACTCAGTACCCTACAGTCATCAAACAAATGGTATGGAGATCGAGTCTATTTTCAGGAGAATATGCTCCTACTTCAGATGCGATCAACTGTCTTCATCATTGTTAAATTAAATTGGTCACAAAGCTCAACCATTTCGTAGTACGTCTGGTTGACAACTTGTTTTCTTCCATGCGACATGTGAACTAAAGTATCAAAGCAAATTTCCTGTTGTCTTTCATGACAAAACGAAATGATGAGAACACAATATTAAACTAGGTACTGGCCAGTTCGCGACTTTGGTTCATGGACTTTTGGCCCTTGTGAGAAGTCCTTCAAGTTCGAAATGCGTGAAAGGAATTAATTTTCCGTAATTACTGTCATTCTAGATTTGCCATGCACTAGTTCTTGAGTTTTGTCAAAAATCATCTATCTGTTAAGATTTATGGGTAAATCAGCAAACTGGCCAAAAGGGCAGAAAGCACCGAAAAGGGAGAAAAAACCGAAAGGGCAGACAGCTCAACCAGCGTCGCAAGATCCCTCAGTGTCTGCGGCGTGGAAAGAATGCCCGCAGAATATGACTTGTGTGACAGCACCGAATGCGCCTGCAGCGCTGTCAGCACCGAATAGAACGACTGCGTCTAAAAGGCCGACAGTGGCTTCATCGCTGACAGCACCACCGGAAAGGCAAGCGATGGCAGACCCGAAATGGAAGGCATGGCAGACTGAGACAGCACCACCGGAAAGGCAAGCGATGTCTGGAGCGATAGCAAACCCGAAATGGAAGGCATGGCAGGCTGAAACAGCACCACCGGAAAGGCAAGCGATGTCTGGAGCGATGGCAGACCCGAATTGGAAGGCATGGCAGACTGAGACAGCACCACCGGAATGGCAAGCGATGTATGAAGCGTTGACAGCACTGGAAAGTATGACAATTATGACATCACCAGCACTGGAAAGTATGACAATTATGACATCACCACCGGGAAGACCGATAGTGGCCTCAAGGCCGGCAGCATCACTGGAAAGACGAGGGCCTAAAACGCTGAAGCCCCCAAAAGAAAAATGCATGACTCCGCCGAAAAAGCAGTCCTATCAGACATCACAGAATGGTACAAAACCGAAAGCTGATGGTGCTTGGCCACCCAGCGAATGGAATCCACAGCAATCGACGAATCAAACAAACTTTAATTACGAACAGAAGTCCCATTATCAAAAAATTACAAGTAAGTGTTAGTTAAGAGTTTTCTAATTTCAATCTTTGCATGATCTGCAATAGAACCTCATTAAAAAGAACTCGCTTTTTACGAATTCACTCCCATTTCTAAGATATGGACGGAATAATATTTATTTCTAAATTTAAAACTGATTCAGAATTCGGATATTACGAATTTGGCGGCTAAATTTTCGTAAAAACGAACTTAATGGCGAATTCCACTTGTCCACACCAGGGCAGACCACTGGCTAGCCAGTGCAGCCGGAAGTCATGATATTTTTGGCGCCGTGCGTCCCTGGGTGGAAAAATTACATGTTGCCAGACACGGGTTAAGTATGGCATACATGGTTCCAAATATGGCCATATCTGAAAATAGCCATATGTAGATTATTTAAACAAAATAAGATATGCCTTTATGTATGGCCATATTTCCAAATGTGGCCATATCTGAGGTATTTTGGCCAATTTCTGGTCTGACCATATCTACAAATCTGGAAAATGTCTGGCCATATTTCCAAATCTGGCCATATCTGAGGTATTCTGGCCAATTTCTGGTCTGGCCATATTTACAAAATTTTATATATTGCCATATCTATTTTTTCACCTGGGAGATTACGTAATAATGTACACAGTCAGTAATAATAGTTAATTAATTCATTGTTGAACAAAATCAATCATCGGACAGATCATTAAATTTAAAGTAATTTAATTGGAAAATAACCACATTCAAATTTTGCTTTTGATTTTTGAGCGAAAAAAAATCCTAAAATAGGTGAAGAAACGATATTAAGATATTTAAGTATTTTAATTTGCCTGGAATACATTTTGAGAATTCACCCAGGGTTCAACACAGAATTAACAATGAAATGTTTTACAATTTTTACAAAATTAGCATGATATACTTTTTAAAAATTGGACGCATTCGTATTCTGCATATGTCGATAATTTGTACTCTGAAAATAATGAGCTTTTCGCAAAGTTGTCCTCGAAATCTGTTAAACTTTTTTCAAATTCATTTTGTAAAAGGTATGAAATTTTCAAAATTTATGCTACGAAATGTATTAAATCTTGTACAAAATGTACAAAATCTTGCAAATTTGTCTTCAAGAAATAAAAAAGGTTCTAAAGTACTAAAAAAGGTTAAAAACAAAATAGCAAATGGGCCATTATCTAAACACGTAAAACATTACTTTTGAAATGTGGCAACTTTGCAAGACATATTTCCATGTCTGGGGGAACCATTTTATTACAAAATATAAATTTAGACCTTAAAATATCTTCCAAATTCTAACAGCGTAAGAATTTGTCCTCTGAAATTGTGGAAAATTTTAAAAAATTTGCAAACGGGTCATGGGCTAACTACGTAGAAGCATAATTTTTTGATTGTGGCAACATTAACACGTTTAATGTCCTTTTCCTTCCCAAAAAGAGTCACCCTTCCCTGACTTTTTCAGGTCTGTAGAACCCCGGTTATGTGAGCAATAACCGGAAAATTACGGGGTTATGCCCTATTTTTCGTTGGAAAAGCGCAGCCAGGAAGCTAAAAACACGGCGTGGTTGAGTCCCAATTGTCTCAACCCCTATACAAGGTCGACTGCAATTAAAGGATTAGTCTAGAAGTTAGAAAACTTGCTCTTACCTTAGGACACGAAAGGGTCGGAATTCCTGGACTTAATCCCTCTCTTTCACGGTCGCCTTGAAACAGATAGGAAATGGAGAAAACACCAAAAATCAACTTACCTGCAATTAAAAAAAGGGAGTACAATTTAGAAACAAAAATCATTAACGAAAAATATATTTCATGAAAAACATCCTGGAACTTTTCTGCCTATAGCAGCTCTGGAAAGTATTCAAGTCCGAATTGCATTGTTCAAATAAGGGTCTGAAATTATCCATTTTTATCAAGGGTTTTTTGCATATAAGGAGACAAATTTCGAATCTTCTTACATTGTCCCAAACGTGTGTGGTCAGGCCGTACAACCTGCCACACTGCAACATTAAATTTTTTAAAACATCAAACAATTTATTCATAACTCGCGTTTGTGTTTATCGAGTCACGCTCGTATTTTGTATTGATTTTAAAATAACTTCTCGTGTGTTTAATTAAAGGAGATTTGGCATATCTATTCTCTGGAAAGTTATCTTTTAAGTCGCGTTTAGGTCAACTGATTATCTTATCGCGTTCGGATTTTACACGTGATCAAAATCAACGTTTCGTTCGTTTTCGGACATTCAGCTTGCATACAATGTAAAGCTCCCCCTTTCTGGAGGCTTGAGAGCTTCCCGCAACGCACCGAAGCCATTGCAGGCAACCCCATATCAGGGATCCCAGCCACTTTTAAGCTTGACTATATTAAAGGATTTATAGGACATTTTATCAAAATATAGTACAAGATAAGACAGTCTCTGCCATATTCATTTGATTGCGGTAAGGACTCGTCACCGTGCATCACTACGTTCACCGTTCACGAAGCGTGCACGGAGCGTACCCGGCTGTCTTCAAGCACCTAATACAATACAGGGTGCTTCAGAGGACACAATCCCGTAAAATCTCAAAATGAGTATACCATAACAAAGGACTAGTTTAATTCACTTGAATCTAAAGATGAAAAAACCAAGTATCACCCCAAAGAATTTCCCCGATCAATGACAAATATTTAACGGCCAATGTTATTCACGATTTTGCAAATTCTACACACAGGACATTACATTCAATATTTTGCTAATTTACAATAAGCATGAAAATTTTCTTAAAAAATTGACGAATTTGTATTCAAAAATTGTGGAAAATCTGTTTAAAAGTTTAAATATATCTACTCGAAAACAGTTAAAAATGTTAATAATTTGTTCTGAAAAAGGTTTTAAATTTTGCAAATTTATGCTGGAAAAGGTAAACAATTTTAAAAATTTGTATTCGGGAAATATGTTTAAAAAAATCGGTAAACGGTAGAACAGTTTGCAAATTTGTATTCGGGAATACGTATAAAATTTTGCAAATTGCTTCTTGGAAAAAAGTGTAAAGTTTTAAGGCACGATTTTCACTCATAATTGAATACAAATATGGTGCACCTCAGAACTCAAGATCGCTTAAAATGTTGACATGTCCAGAAATTTTCACGAAACATGCAAAACATATCGTTAAAGCTCAAGGTTTAGACATCTGTTTCAACTTTCAGGTTTTATTTTCATTTTAATCAGGTTGCATTTATCCAATTTTAACAATCGATAATGCAGTACAAGCATTTTGCATATCCATAAAAAAAATAATTATTGTACATTCATGAGACTATACATTGTATGAGTATTTCCATATTAGAAATTTACGAAAACTTTAAGAAACATTCATAATTTTTTAATTTTGAAAATTCCGAGCCAATAGAAATCATGAATATCATGTGTTAAATTATTAAGCCGAAAATTTTGATATTTTACAATCTGAAATCATAATTTAAAAAAAATGGTAAATGGGCCTTAAGCTAACCACGAATTAGAAGCATTGATTTTGGATTACGACAACATTAACAAAGTTGAATTTTCCTGACATTTTTAAACTAAGTCGTTCTTCCCCAAAAATTCCAGTTCTGGGAGAACCCAGTATTTGGACATAAATTGAACGTATTTATCAAAGTAATAATCGTGTGTGTCTACCATCCAAGAAATGTATCGAATATAACCGCAAATTTCGTTATGTTCACTGATAAATGCATTCTGAAATTTTAAAAACAATTTGCGATATTTTGCTCGGATTATCCTCATTAGAAATTCGATTGACTCATAGGCCTCGTCATAGAACAGTTTGAAACATAAGCAAGAAAGGATTACATGTAATTTGGAGCCAATCTGGTCAAACACAATACAGACCAAGAATTCATCCTTGACTAAGAACAAATTTTCCAACAGAGATTCTATGGTTGACTCATTGCTGACAACCAGCAGCTTGCTCTCCAAGCTCATCAAACCCAAATTCCAGAACCTTACAAAGAGGCCTTTATAGTCATAGTCCTTGTAGTCAGCGGATAACTTCTTGGAAATTCTACACGCAATAGGCCAAAATGCCCATGCTTTAAGATTCGGCATCAGCAGCTCAGCACTTTCCAGAAAAAGGTGCTGGTAGGGCCAATTGATAAGCTTGAGGAACAAACAGATACTGATACGGCCCTTTCTTTCCTCCAGCAATTCACCGTCCAAGACATTAGCTTGGAGGCATGTATTGCATAATGCTAGTGTTAGAGATAAATCCTCTGCATGATCATACCAGTAGCCCCAGGATCTCTCCAGAATAACCTCGATTGACTTCGGGGTTGCTTTCTCCTGGAAATACCTCAATGCGCTGATGTTGTGATGACGCCACGCCAAAATATAGCCATCAACTACTTGTTCTTGGCTTAGATATCTGCTGAGAATTTTTACATCGAAATTTCCACCGTAGACGTCGTCATACCAGAAGTCAGCGAGTGGATTGTACTGCTCTCGCAACATGATGGATGTTACTTGTTTGCCAAGAGTGTAAATATCATCTTCGAGACAATGTTTGCAAGCTGTTATGTACCGCTGATAGACCGGTTGGTCGCTCGCAACAATGGCTTTTGCACTTCTTGTCCAGTCCACAGTGCCATGAGGAGTAAGAATGGCCCTCGTGACGTCACCGTACCTTTTGTACCAGCCCAGCATCTCTTCCATGACTGGTCGAATGATGGCAACAATCTCGGTGTTCAGCATTTGAGGTAAATCCAACTTAGGAACCATTTCAGCAGCTTTCAATGCGATGGATTTGGGAATGTCCATGGTTGATGGATCATGTCTTGCAATCTCTAAGATATTTTGGGTTACGCTCACCAGGCACATCTTACGCAAGGAGCACATCTCTGTCTCAATATTGTAGTTGATGTTCATGTTGGATAGATCTGAAATATGTTTGTAATATGAAGCATCACTTTCACGTTGCAACGAGAGAAGAGGGCCTTAGCAACGTAGGTGTCAAGGGGTGGACTGCACCAAGTGCTGAGGGTATAGGGGACGACAAAAAGAATTTTGGTCTCCATGCAAATTTAAATATTTAAAGAAAAATTTAATATGATTTTCATTCGTCTATTTTAAAAGTTTTTCAAACGCTTTTTAAGTAAATTTCGCGAGACATATTTTTGTGTTATTTTACGAATTTTCTTAAAAATTGGAAGGTCGAAAACTACAATACTATTGGAAGCAGGGGAAAAGGGGACAGCTTATCCTATCACGAGTTTGTGAGTTTTATTCTGTCCCAAAAAAATCAAAATTTGGAAGAGGTTATTTCAATGAAATTAAATATCTGTCAAATGATTAATTTCGTCGTATAATGAAATTAACTAGTATTACTGACTGTGTCCATCATTAGGCAATCCATTATCTTAATTTCTTGAACTTTTATCAAATTGTCATAATTAAACCACAAAATAAGTAAAAAACTAGTGAACGAGTTTCAAAAGTAATAGTCAATTATTGTAGGTGTTGTAAAGGATACTAAACTGAACTTATTTAGTATAGGAACCTAGGGGTGGGACGCCATTTAAAAATTGTTTTAATTTTGGAAATTTTTAACATGGGAGTAAACGGAGGTGCCACTTGCGCGTGGCTTTCCTTACAAACGTTGGCACTGTTAAAAATTTCGAAAATTAAAACATTCATAACTTTTTTAAATGACCTCGGCACCCTTAGGTTAATTCCTATACTAAACATGTTCAGTTAAGAACTCTTTACAGCCCCTTAAAATGTTTTGACTATTACTTGTAAATCACCCTGTAAATAAGTGAATAATAACAGAATAATAGCTAACATTTTTATCCATATTATTTTTTCATTTAAATTTGCAAGATTTTCGATAACTTTGAAGATTTTAATAGAAGAAAATTCAATTTTTTTTATTTTTCTAAATTGCAGAAAGTTTTGTGACAAACCAACCTGGGTTTTAAAGTTTCAGTATTGAAAAAGTTCAAAACAAACGATTCATTTTCTTTAAATGTTTTCAATATTTAAAAAAAATGTCAGCTGATAACATTGATGGGATGACAGATGATGGGGTGATTTCACAAACCTCGTTTCATGCAAACACGTTTTTTTCTGACAAACAGAAAACATGTTTTTGCATGCACTTTTTATGGCGACATACAAATCAAGTCATGCATTAATTAAATTATTGTCCAGTATTACAAAGTTTACTTACCTGGATTTCGAAAAACTCGGAAAACTTACGACAAATCAGCGTAATATATTGTAGAATTCAACGTCTGACCACTGTCCAAATGATCTCTAAAAGGACAAGAACAAAAAGGACTTTTTGGGCCACTACCACTGACCATGAGGGGTGAGATGTTACCCAAACCAGGATATGGTCTATTTCTGGGCACAGTATAATTGCTAAAGGGTTAGAAGAGCTATTTCAGCAAATCAGGTCGTTGACCACTGGCCATTAGGGGGTCAGGTCAAAATAGAATTCAAACACCAAGTTCACAAAGCCATCACGGTCTTAGCTGAATGGTTGAATATCTTCTCATTTCCTTTGTAAATTAAAGTAAGTGAATGGTTGTTCAGAAATTTTCAGAAACTTGCGTGAAATAAATTAACATTTCAAATCTGAAAAATTCTGAAACCTTGCAAAAGCCCGTGGGTTTTACCTTTCGACCTTTCGAAATGTTTCCTTCAAATGGGGGCTAAGATTAATGACAATGGAAGTGTCATTGTGCAGTGGAGCGTAAAAAGGAGATAATCTTACAGATTATCTCCTTTTTACCCCTGACCCCAATAGGGGTCAAAGGAGATAAAAATATAACAAATTTTAAAGTTCCAAATCTTGAATTTAAGGAAATTTCACAAAACTCGAGTGTCATTTTCTTTGTTTTTACTGACTTTTCCGACTCCATGTTGGCACCTTTGAAGTACTGGTTTATGGAATTTTCTAAAAAGACAAAAAGAAAAAGGAAAAATTCGCAATATTTCCACGTTTTTCCGAATAAAGTTTTTTCAAAATTTTAAACTGTTAAAAAAAAACAATGAAAATGTTCCTATTCGTTTTTTGGGATTTCTCTGAATCTAAAATCTGGAGCTTTAAAATTTGTAAGATTTTTATCCCCTTTGACCCCTTTTATAAAATATCTCGTTTTTACACTCCAGTCAAAATGTTAATTTATTACACGCAAGTTTCTGGGAAATTTCTGAAGAAACATTCACTTATTTTAATTTACAAACGAAATGAGAAGATATATTCAACGATTCAGCTTAAAGATTGTGATGGCTTCTAGAACATGGTGTTTGGAGGTTATTTTGAAATGACCCCTTTACTGACCAGTCGCCAACGACTTGATTTGATGAAACAGATCTTCTGACCCTTAGCAATATTACTGTGCCCTTAGAAAAGAAAATAGCCCATATCCTGTTTTGGGTAACACCTTACCTTTAATGGCAGTGGAATTGAACCAAAAGTCCTTCTTGTTCTGGTCATTTGGAGATTTGGACTTTGTTTAGATGTTGAATCCTATATTACGCTGATTTGTTGTGAGTTTTCCGACTTTTATTGAAATCAAGGTAAGTAAACTTTATAATACTAGACAATAACTTAATTATTGCATGACTTGATTTGTTTGTCGCCATAAAAAGTGCGTGTGAAAAGATGTTTTTTAATTGTCAGAAAAACTTATGCAAATTTTAGAAAAATTTGAAAAAAATTGCAAATTTGAATGAAAAAAATATGTGGATAAAAATGCTGTCTATCATTTTAAAATTTTCACTTTTTTTTACTTGTTTTGTGGTTTATCACAATTTGATAAAGTTAAAGAAATTAAGGTAATGGATTGCCTAATGATGGACACAGTCAGTAATAGGTTACTCATTAATTTCATTCTAGAACTAAATCAATCATCTGACAGACCTTTAATTTTATGACAAAATATTGCACAACATCAGACAAAATAAGATTCACAAACTGGTGAAGAAACTATATTAAATTTTAGTTTAAATATTTAAATTTGCCTATACCAAATTTTGAGAATTTATAGCTCGTAGCCTCATCTTTGGCACCCTGGAGACAGGAAAAGTTCAGCCCCACTTTTCCCCTGCTCCACAATAGTATTGTAAATTTCAATTTTTTAATTTATAGAAAATTCGTAAAATAAGACAAAAATATTCACGCGAAATTCACTTAAAAGCCGTTTGAAAAACTTCCAAAATAGGCAAATGAAATTTTTGAAAAATTGACAAAGTAAGATTCAATTTATCAATGAGGATTTTAAAAATTTTTAAAAATAAGGAGAGGAAATTATTGAAAATTTAAAAAAAATTAAAGATGAAAATATTGAACATTTCATAAAATTTACCTAAAACAACATGTAAAATGTTGATGTAGTGTAGCCTATATACATGTATTTCTTTTTGGCTTCTCCTTTTCCTTAGCGCCCGAGTGCAGTCCACTCCTTAGAACCCACGTTGATATACGGCCCTGTTCTCTCGTAGCAACGTGAAAGTGAAAACATATTTTAGATTAATCCAACATGAACATCAACTACAAAATCGAAACCTGGATGAGCTCCTTGCAAAAGATGTGCCTAGTGAGCGTAACCCAAAATATACTGGAGACTGCAAGACGTGATCCATTAACCATGGACATTCCCAAATCCATCATATCGAAAGCCGCTGAAATGGTTCCCGAGCTGCATTTACCTCAAACGCTAAACACCGAGATTGTTGCGATCATTCGACCAGTCTTGAAGGAGTTGCTGAGCTGGTACGAAAGGTACGGTGACGTCACGAGGGCCATTCTCACTTCTCATGGCACCGTAGACATGACAAGAAGTTCCAGAGCCATCGTAGCGAGCGACCAACCGGTCTATTAGCAGTACGTAACAGCGTGCGAACATTGTCTCGAAGACATTTTTAATCTTGGCAAACAGGTAACATCCATCATGTTGCGAGAGCGGTCCAATCCACTCGCTAACTTCTGGTACGACGTCTACGGTGGAAATTTTGACGCAAAAATCATCGGCGGATCTCTAAGCCAAGAACAAGTAGTGGAGGGCTGGATTTTGACGTGGCGTCATCACAGCATCAGCACGTTGAGGTATTTACAGGAGAAAGCAACCCTAAAGTCAATCCAGGTTATTCTAAACAGAATCTGGGTCGATAGGTGTGGTATTCCAGATTATTTATCTCTAACACCCGCATTATGCAATACAGGCTTCCATGCTAATGTCTTAGACGGTGAATGGCTGGAGGGAAGAAAGGGCACCATCAGTACCTGTTTGCTCCTTTTGCTTATTAAATGGCCCTATCAACACCTCTTTCTGGAAAGTGCCAAGCTGCTGATGCCGAATCTTACAGAGTTAGACTTCTGGTATATTGTGTTTATTATTTCCAAGAAGTTATCCGCTAACTACAAGGACTATGCCTATAAAGGCCTCTTCGTCAGGTTCTGGAATTTGGGTTTGACGAGGTTCAAGAGCAAGCT
This sequence comes from Megaphyllum sjaelandicum, assembly GCA_034698745.1. Classification (NCBI taxonomy): domain Eukaryota; kingdom Metazoa; phylum Arthropoda; class Diplopoda; order Julida; family Julidae; genus Megaphyllum; species Megaphyllum sjaelandicum. Next base: position 29,005 of record JAQGBX010000875.1, read on the forward strand.
GCTGGTTTACAGCAGTGAGTCAATCATCCAGTATTTGTTGGTTAATCTGTTCTTGGTAAAGGATGAATTCTTGGTCTGTCTCGTGTTTGACCAGATCTTACAAACTGACGAAGATGCCATAGGCTCCAAATCCATCCTTTCTAGTTTATGCTACAGTCTGTTCCATGACGAGGCCTATGAGTCGATCGAATTTCTAATGAGGATAATCCGAGCGAAATATCGCAAATTGTTTTTAAAATTTCAGAATGCATTTAATAGTGATCATAATGAATTTCGCGGTTATATTCCAAACAGATTTTGGTTGGTAGATAAATACGTGCAATTTATGTCCAAATACTGGGTTCTCCCAGAACTGGAATTATTGGGCAAGAACGACTTAGTCTGAAAATGTCAGGAATATTCAAAATCTATGCTTCTAATTCGTGGTTAAGCCCATTTACCATCTTTTTAAATTTGTGAAATATTTCAGATTGCAAAATTTTAAAATTTTTGACATAATAATTTAACATAAGATGACATCTTCAAGTGGTCGGTATTAGTAATTAAAAGAACCTCGATGACAGCAACGACCATACAGCAATCTTTTTCTCTTTGCTACGTTTCGGGACCATGTCCCT
>JAQGBX010000876.1:0-29606 GCA_034698745.1 Megaphyllum sjaelandicum
ACAGAGATCAAACGGAAGCTACCCGGGACATCACCTCGATTTAAACTTTCCTCCAAAAGAGCCGCTACTTATGGCGAATTTCACTTGTCCAAAAAGAGTACCCGAGTGTACACTTGGATACTCCGAGTGTACTCCGGGAGTACTCCGGGAGTACACTCGGGTGCTCCGAGTGTACTCTTTTTGGACAAGTGAAATTCGCCATTAGAGAAGTTTGCACATCCTCAAAACTCCTAAAAGATTCAGCACGATCGTTTGCATCAAGCTCAATTTTGTTTGATTGCCAAACCCACGCGAATTTGCATTCGATAATCCGCATTCAACCGTATAACTAGGAACTGATGATCGGTTACGTCAAACTCCAGTTTTAATGAGCTCGTTGAAACAAGTTTGGGCCAGTTCTGTTTGTGAAAATCCCAAATTAAGACTCGGAATAATTGCCAATTAAATCGAATTGGCATTGAAATGTAAACGACGCGTCGTATGGGATTCCTCGCATGTTAGTCCCAATATCACTCGCATGCTGTTGGCGATCTGCCGATAGACAATAATAATTAGAGGTACTCAGACAGAAGCTTTGCAAATCGCGCTTTGGCAGGCGTGAAGTCATTCATTGGTTTAAGAACAGCGATATCCGTAGGTGAATTAAAAAAAAAAATGAATTAGCGTGTCGATTTTGCACATTTGACTTCACGACTGCTAAGGGCTGAGTGCACTTATTGTATATCACTACACATTGCATTGATTATTTTAATGTCTGAAACGTACATGTACATGTACAGTACGAGAACAATCATCAACTGGAGATTTTGTACATTTTTCGAAATAGATGCAATACCATTGCCATTAAATAAAGCATAATTTAGCATATGATCCATTATGAGTGCATGGAATTAAGGAGTGGAGGATGATGGGGGGGGGGGAGTTACATAGAACACCATGATTCCTTCCGCGCAAATTCGCCACTCGCATTCCTGCTACGATAACCGAATTCACACGATGTGTCCGCAGCTTTAGCGAACCGTAGGTTGCTTTGATGCAAACCCCATTTGGATTTGAGTTCGTAGCAACCAGTTTCCACGTAAATTGCTGGGACACGCCATGCTGCGAGGCCAAGGTTGAAAGTTGCGAACGCACTCGGTGACGATCTCCAGTGACACTCTATACGAAATAAGACCCATAAATTTGTCACCGTTGCAATTGTGTATGCATTGAGTGATAATTAAGACTTGTCCAAACAAACAACAGAACCCTATGGGGCCATGTATATTGCCACGACTCCCTGCTGACATCGACACAATGTAGACGATTTGGGGTTGCATTGTGGAAGACGACCACTCTTGGATTTCGCCGGTAGATGTCGGTCGAACAAAAAAAAAATTTTTTTTTTACATTTCAAATTCATGCGTACCAACTAGCACTTGAGCCAACTTCGCTGGGACCTGCCATTCATTAATTTGGAATTTCTGTATCTACGTACAATGACATGCAAGGATGCTGAACTAAAATAAAATTGAAATTAGCATGGAAATTTAAAAGATTTACTGGCTATATTCAAAGCAGCGAAGCATCGCCAGTGAACATGTAATTTTTTTCTGAATTAGGAACCAAATCCTCAACAGGGCCGTATCTATACAGCGTATAGCGAGCTACTTTACAATTTGAAAAAAATCATTTATTAACTAATTGAATTCTGTACATGTACACAATACATGGCAATAATAAAGTTAAAGTTGTATTATTTGTAAAACTGTCGCGAACCAAGCTCGGATCAGCTCCCTCGGTTCAATTTAAGCACCTTCGAGGATAACACCGAACGTATATATAATGGGGGTACTCAGGCAATAGCTTTACGGGTCGCACTTTGGCAGTCGAGAAATCAGGTGTGCAAGAGGAATGCATTAATGGATTTAACAACAGCGATAACATTAATTGATTGAATTTTTTAAAATCAATTTACGTGTCGATTTTGCACACGCGAGTTAATTCACAACTTTCTAAAGTGATATAAGTAAATCTTCTGTCTGAGTACCCCTAATTTTTTGTTAAATACTAAGTGTTATTTAACTGCCATCATGACTTTCAGCACTATCTATCATAGTTGTTTAAAGCTTTAGGGTTATTACAAAAGAATCATCGGGTTTGAAATATATACAGTATACAGTACAAAGTATTACAGATACAATATTAAATGACACACGAAAAGAAAGGGAACAAGTCCAAGTTTAAAACGCGCTCTTGCAAACTTTGCTTTACACGCTCATAAAGGTGGCAGCACGAATCAAGTATCCAAAATGGTGAACGCTGTGAACAGCATTGACAATTTGACAGGGACCCACTTCAGCTTTTATGGACTGGACTACCGTGTGTCGTGTGACTTGAGGATCTCACATGTACAGGGTTATTACAAAAGAATCACCGGATTTCAAAAAGATATATTTTGGAAGGTATTGCTGATACAATAGTAAATGACACATGAAGAGAAATTAAAAATGTCCAAGTTTTTAATCGTACCATCACAAATGTTTAATGTGAGATCCTCGTGTCACGTATACATGACACACGGTAGTGCAGTTCAGCCCATAAAAGCTTAAGTCTGTTCCTATCAATGCTGTTCACAGCAGCTCGCATACTCGAGCACACAAAACGCTTTCTGCTGCATAGGCGCCATTTTGGATACTTGGTTCGTGCTGCCACTTGGGCGTTTAAAGCAAAGTTCTCAAGTGCGCGTTTTAAACTTGGACTTTTCCTCCTTCTTTCCGTTTGTCATTTAATATTATATCTGCAATACTTTGCACTGTATATATTTTTCAAACCCGATGATTCTTTTGTAATAACCCTGTATATTGAACGTTTGTGATGGTATGATTGTATGATGATATACATATATATGACATTTTCACTTTCTCTTCATTTGTAATTTACTATTGTATCTGTAATACTTTCCAAAATAAATCTTTTTAAAACCCGATGATTCTTTTGTAAGAACCCTGTACTTTACACGTGAGAAAGGGTTGTTTTGGTCTGATGACGATGTGTGTGAGAGAATGTTCAATTAAGGGGAAATTTTCAAAGCGTATTATATGAACGATCCCTAAGTCGGCGGCGCTAGGTTTAAGGCGGTAGACAAACATTTGATTTAGTAGACAAATGCACGCCATCTAAAGGTACATAAAGAAACCCCTTTGGGACATAATGGCCACCAGATTGCTTGTGTTTGGATATTTTCAGACACATCAAAGCACCGCCAATTTATTGCGCCCGTTTTCGTACTATAATGTCGTATGGTCGTGCTAGGGCAAAGTAAAAATGCCAAGTTAAATGCTTTCTGATATAATGGATATGAACTCGTCCACGCCTCGCACACTTAGTATCTAAATTATCTGAATCTAACGCATTTTTAACTGTTTTAATACATGTTTCAAACCAGAGTTTCCACATTTTAATTGCCCGTCGTACTTTGGATAACTTTTATTAATTTAAATTTACAATCCAATTTCTTTTCTGAACTTGAAATGAACTTACGAGATTATTTTTTTTACTTTAAAAGGCGGGCCATCTTGACACTCTTGGAATTAAAATGGACGTTTTCACGGAATCGATTTGGAGTTTATGTTGTTGCTTTACGCATAAAATCCAGCTGTGTTTAAATTATACCGTACATGTACATGTATACTTTGGGGTGAATTCCCGGTCAAAAAAGACAGCTCGTATACATGCAGGTACGTATACTGTATGCGTGCAGAATGTAATGTAGCTTGTAGCAAGGCCTGGCAGACATTAATAGTATACGAAATTTACTTGGAAAAAGCAGTTCAACAAGTATTACTATAGCATGCTTATGAATATACAATTAGTATAATATCCTTAATTACCTTAATAATTGGTGAAAACAAAAGGAATTTTGTCGAGAAATGTTTCAGCAATGTTTCGAATTCATAATTTCAACTGCGGTCAATTAAAATGTTAACAAATTTTAAGAACAATGGACTGCATTCCTTGTTGCTAAACCAAACTTAAATTAACGAAAAGAAGTAATTCAAGATGCATTTACATGTAAATAACTTATTTTTGAAAGGTGTCAAACTGATTTATTGATAATATAATATTCTATATGGAGAAATTTAACTTTACCGGTATTATGAACTAGGCCTACATGTATAGTATAACGAGCGTGCCTGACGCAGAGTTTAGTATATCTATCTTATCAGGTTTTGCAATGTTAAAAGTCCTTGAAATGTACATTCGACAACTGGAGTTTATTGCGGTTGTCTCAGTAAAGACGGTGTTATCATTTCTAATGTAAATACCTTTCCTAGATTTAACAAGTAGCTGCAAATTGTTTAGCGAATAGGAACAACTTGCCATTTCAATAATGATAACAAACTGACCAATCACATTCACGCTTCCTGTTTAGCAAACAGGGGCAATAAATAACATCGCAAGGCCTTTTCCAATGTGATGCTCGATAATGCATATCTTCGGTAATACTGTATATCTATATAGGTAGTAGTTGCGTTCTCGAAATTGTTCGAATTTTGCATATCCATGTCTATGATATAAACTAATGTTAACTACACGTATAAACCTAATGTTTAAAAAGAATGCAACACTCTTAAAACCTAATTTCATGTACTTCTGGTTCACTTTTAAGGAATAGAGACCATCTTACTTTTTTGTTTACCTCGGTAGATCACACCCTCGCTTTAGAAATTTTCACAACTCATTCAGTAAAAACGGCACACAGTTTGTTAACTTACATTAGTTTCGGTTTAACGACAGTACTGCCACTTTATCTTACTATGCAATAAAGTGCATTACCGTACTTTAAAATTTGTTTTATCTCAAAATGGAACATTTTGAATTGTCTCATCTGAAGCTTGGATGCGATATCGTATGCTTGTCGAGTACGTTACAAGTTGGTGTAGTTTGTGTGCCTCTTACAAACCAATTGTGAAAAAATGCAGCAAGTACATATCTGCAAATGTAATAATAATCAAACATATAGTAGTCCCTAATGTGCCTTTTTTTTAAATAACTCGTATATTTCACAATATTCATAAAATGGAATCCTTTTTTTTCAAAAATGGGAAGCGAGGTTACCTGTACTGGCTGTACATGCATTTGTAAACAATTTCCTAGGGGTCTGATTAAGCAGTCAGGTTGATATATGCGATTTTCTTATATTCGTCCCTTTCAACTTTCGCATTTTCGATAACAACCTGAATACTGTACATGTAATACCGAACCAATAAATTATAGGAAAAAAAACAGCTAAACGACATCATAAAATATGAAAGAGCGACCTCTTCATTTCACCCTCAGTTTTTACACTGTACGTTATGTATGTTTATCGTCGAATTTTATAGATTGAATTCTCTAATTGGTTTAATACTTCGCATGCAAGCAAGCTTGAATTAAATGAATTATGCGCATGCGAGTCTCAATATGTACGAATTAACCCTATAGGCCAACCGATTCTTAAAATGCTGTACATGTATTGATATATACATGTATAGGCATCCCTCTCTGAACGTGCGTGCATTTGGGAGCTCCGTTTGAATGACTGCTCTCGAATTGCTCAATTATATTGTACGAAAATTAAATAAAAGTTCAGTCGATTGAATTCGAAAAAATTTAGACGGAATTCGTCGAGTGGAAAACCTTGTCGGTCCGTTTTTCTTGATTTTTTTGTCAATTAAACTGACGGCTATAGCTTAATTCAATTGAAATGGAGTAGATTTTCCGCGAGGAGCCATGATACTTTCCTATTCGCACCCACCTGCGTCTAGCCTATGAAACTGATCGGAGCTTATTCAACTTATCCCTCTATAATCTGCTTTATGAAAACGTGATTTGCATGTATCGATGGGTTCTATCAATAATTAGTTGACAAAGCATATTCATGCGCATTGAAGCAGGTACGCACCAGAGCGTATACTGTATTTAGCCACGCGTATAATGATATGGACTCTCGGTTGGCAGTATATATATTGGATAATCTATACGTGTATTTGGGTATTTAAACGACATCCATCTTCGTCATCTCACAATAAATGTGAATTTTTTTGGAGAAATTTATGTAAATCGCGTTATTGACATCCTTAAACATGCATGAATTAAAACAGCTGTGTGCATTATATTCGTTGAATACAATTGTATTAGGAACTTGAAGCTATAATTAATAATAAACTAAGGAGTCTTTTTGTGATCTGTCTACAGCTTGGCACGGTTTAATACAGTGCATGCTGGAAGTACATTGTATAATAGAGGTACTCACACGGAGCTTTAAAAATCGCACTTCAGCAGTCAGGAAAGGAATGCATTATTTGGATTAAAAACAGTGATAACTTTGAGTGAATTTTTTTAGAAGATTAGCGTATTGATTTTGCACCCGTGACATCACAACTGGCAAAGCGCGATTTGCGAAGCTTCTGTCTGAGTGCAGCCTCAGATATTTTTTACTTCCAAGACGTTAAAGCGCCCTATTCCATTTTATACTTTCTAACCTTGTTCTTGAAAACGTTTATTTTTCTTGATCTTATTTGAAGATCAAACACGGAATTTAGTACTAACATAATGAAATTGATATCACCCTTATTACATACAAGAAGTTATTTGGATCACTGTAAGTATAACAATGAGCATTTCGAGTGCGATATAAATTCCGACAAACGTTATCCGCACTCGTACATTCGCGCCATATTTTAATCGACTATTTTCCGAATTGTACCATTTTGCAAACCTATATTAGGTTTTGGCAAGCAAACTAATGTACTCATTTTTGTTTGCATTTTCTATGACAATACCTGAAACATTACTCGCACTCCTCAGTATATAGGCGACCAAAGTTTCTGTTTGCTCCATATGTAAACCAAACTTTTGTGGGAATTTCTTCCCAATACCTCACACATGTGCAAACAGAACAGTGAAAGTACAAGTACGTGAATTTCCCATGGAATGCTTCAACCCGTTAAGGCCAGGTTATCAATTAGAATCGGCGTTAATTATTTTCTGTTAGTTTTGAGTATAGCAGTTTAAGGCAGCGCCATTTACTTGGGCTAAAATATTCCTTTCTTGCCATGGACCTGTAGCTCGCAAATCCCCGCACCTACCGCCTTACATGTAACTCACGGCTATTTTTTTTGTTTTGTTTTGTGCAAATGCAATTGATTTGACTCGGCATCCCATTTTCGAGATATAAAAAGGCACACCTATGTTGTTCCAACTATCCCGCCAACGGTTGTTAAGTGGATTTCAACACCACTGTGCTAACAGTTTTAATTGCTAGCTTAAAACCCATCTGCATAGGATATTTGCACACTAACAATCAACATTTCTGCACGACTTGTAAGCTCAGAGTTTTTATTAGCCCCTCCTCCCACCCGAGAAGTGTATTAGATATTCCTTCTCATAACTTTTTAAAAGTTTTACGCCAGTTTTCTGCGAACGAACAATGAGAGATCCCAGGCAACAAACAACAATATAACCATTGAATTATACTTTGAATACGGAATCTTTCGGTAAATGCCAACGCGTATGTTTCCGGTGTAATGGCACAGGGGTTAATTTTGTCTCGAGAAAGCTTGCAAACCACGCCATTTGCAAGCTTAACGAATCTTTTTGAAGTGCGTACCGTATATATTTTCACGAAAACTTCTTAAAGCAATTACTTAAAGCAAGGGCAGTTGTGAATGATTTTGGGTGTAGAGCAAATACTCAATTTCGCATGCAAAAAGAACATTTTTCCAACAGCATAGTATTATCGAAAGAATCTTCTACCCCATCATTAAATGGATCGATGTTCAATTTTTGGTAAATTTTACTATAAGGTTTCGTAAAAATGAGAATTGACATTTTGTCGGAAAATTCATAGTGCTTTCAATGCAATCACGTGCTTTCACGGACTCATTCGTCATCTGATACATGCAATTGAATGTTTAATGCTCGTTCATTTTATGAAAACTGCTTCACGGTTTCATGTATTTAAAAAGGAGTTTTTTGTCTCATGAAGTATGAAGTAAGACGGCATGTCATCATACCCGTTAGGGGCCATTCAAAAAGGACACCCTCAAACGTTTCTCAAACTCCCCCCTACCTATTTTGAAAGTTTTGCAAATTTGTATTCGGAAAACGTAATTTCGTACTCTGAAAGGGTTGAGAATTTTACCAATTTGTTCTCAGAATCTGTTGGAAATTTTGAAAAGTTCTCCTCTGAAACTGTTGAAAATTTTACAAATCTTTACTAGAAAACAATTGAAAATGTTGAAGATTTGTACTTGAAAAAAGGTGGAAATGTTGCCAATTTGTTATCGAGAAAACGTGCATAAAAAAATTTGTAAAGTTGACCTCGGAAAAGGTTGACAATTTCTGCTCGAGAAAAAGGAAAACTTTGCAAATGGACCCGGGTCGAGCTTTTAAGTTTTCTGACTTTTCCAGGTTTTCCAGGATTGGAGGTATCTTTTTACTGACTTTTGCAATTTATAACCCACCTAAGCGATATTTAGCATTTAGCATTTTTTCAAGTGGACTTCCGCATTGGTCATAACCCCCTCCCTCTGCCTGTCCACGCTGTGTACGTGACTCCACATATCCCCTACATGAGGACGTCCTTTTTGAATGGCACTTTTTTCAACGATTGAACGTATACACGCCATATGACTTGAATACGTGTTCGCGTGGTTTATCCACATTCTTGCAAGCTGCATGCAGTTCCATTAACATTTCGGCCAATTTCAAAAACATCAAATGAAATGAAATTGCAATATGATTCACGTAATTATAATTTCAGCTCGACCATATAAATTAAGCGGTTAGTCATTTTCAAAGTATGTTTCATGAGTACAGCGAGTTGTCATCGTGGATTGCCGGTGATTAACTTAATCGTGTGAACTAGGGCCACTCTTGAACTTTAGCGGTATTGGCAGCAGTGCCACTGTTTTCATCCTTTTTTGTGCATCCACTAACGTGAGAAATTAAAAGTCGCACCTAATTACGAAAACAATTAACATTGTTGTAAACATTACGTATAAATAATTAAATTTAGAAAGTTGACTGTATACCTCGAAGGGTTTGTGCATGCACTCAGGTTTTACAGGCTAAAATAACCTCAAGTTGAACATTTTCGTTTTAAATTCCTAATGGGTTCCACTTTGTAAAGTATTTACGAATCCACATTTCTTTCCTACAATCAATGGGAGTTGAAAACTGCTTTAACGGGCCAATTAAATTAATGGTGCAAAAGTAACCGACCCTCTGTTATACGCGTTTAAGGCCATAGAAAACAGTTAATGTTATGGTTCAGTTATAAGCACGAATTAATTAGTCATCCTTAACGTGTCGCAAAACATATGCTTGAATTAACATTTTTTACCGAGCTTTTTATTGTTAAATTCATATAAAAATGTGGTTGATGCCACTTACAGACCAATCCTATATAAGCATTACTGTACTGCAAAATGTAAACCTCAGCACAATTTATATAGGTGATATTTTTATGAAGAATACTGTTAATTTTTCCGCATAGTTGCACATGTTTTTTGTACGCAAAGTGACAAAATGATAGCATTCGTGCTCATTAACGTATTTAAGATGGCTTAATTTAGGCTCTCTCTGCATTCTTGAACTTTTTGTACATGTAAAGTGAATTCAAGCCCGTCCGTACTTAAAACGAGAAGTTTAAATGGGGTTACTTTTTCTAAAAAAATTAGAAAAATTCTCAACAATTCTTAATTATTTCGTTAAGCTTATTTAATTCTCTCTTTCTCTGTAAAGCGACAGAAAATGTTATATTGGCCTCACAATTTATATACCGCGTATTTTTGTCGTTTTATCGATTACATGTACATTCGTAGGATAAACATTTGACAAATATGAAACCCGAGGACATTTTGGCAAACTATAATTTCTATTTATAAAAACTTAAAAAAATTAGGCGAAGTCTCGAAACCATTTTTTTACTATCATAATAATTAGTATTTTTCTTATTTTATATACGCTGCCTGCACAATATGTAACATCCGAATACGTGTTCTTAATGACTGAAGGCATCTTGTAAATGTATAAGCATTGAGCAACAATGCCCGACGCATAAACTGTTATTAAGTAAGCATTGTGTCGTTTTTCAGTCCATTGTGCTGTCCATTGATGCGTCACAATGGCAAATTACACACCTTTGCCCACCTTGCAGGACTTTGTATTAATTCCGTGTTTTGTATCAAAGGAGTGAACATTCGTAGCATGCACACACCAGCTTGAATTACACATTTAAGGTTATAGGCCCCTAGCTCTATTAAACTAGAATAAGAAAATGACACTATTCATTTTGTATAGATTTATAACGTTTTTATACACCGACTGCATGCATGAGGCGAAAAGTTTTTTTCTCTCTTTTTCTGACTTATAGCAATTCCAGATTAATTATAATGGCGAGATGGGTATAAAGTGGTTGTTCTGCGGTTTTGCAGTCATGCAAGACTGCTTTTCAGGTGCAAAAATATACGCTTATGCCTGCTGATTTAAAAAAAAACGATAAAGATTATTAAATTCATATACTCTTAGATACATAGGTATTTACTGGCGTTGCATTGGTTTAGAGTCTTTAGACAATTGAACAATTTTATAGATACGACAAAACCGGAGGCCTAAATTTGGTTTTATTAAACAGTTACACATATTTCATGTCTGCGCGTATGCATAAATGTTTTGGAATGGCAACAAATAAGCAAAAGTGCTTGCTTTAAAACAAGCTTTTAAGAAAGTTTATCTGTGATGTCATTTACGATAAAACGTTTAGACATTTATATTCCTCAAGCCATGAGACATTTCTTATGGTTCCGTATGTTCCCTATATAACTTGCACGTGGTTTGCAACGGAAGTTATAATAATTTCACCGCAGCTTAGAATTAATTAGTAACAAAGACTATTTTGTATAACAAGATGATGACAAGCTTTTTCGACGCAAATTTTCCTCAGTTCATTAAATTTTCATCAGTGGTTTGTTCGCACGTTTGAAATAATAGAAATGTAGACATCCATGGACACACACGGATGCCACCTATAGTCGACGGTTTGTGTGAAAAACAAGAAAAAAAAAGGAATCTACATGTATGTGGGTGAAGGACAAAAATATAGAAAACTGGAGAAAGTATATAGGGTTTTAATTGAAAACAACAAAAAAAAAAGTATCCTGCAAGAACAAACAGTTTTGTTTTCAGTTGTAAAATATGTTAATACAATAAACATAAACGTGCACTGTATAGTTAGCGTCATGGGAATAGAAAACGGGGTGGTGAATCTTCACGGATTTCTCCAAAATGCGCTATTAAAATGCCGCTGAAAAGATACAGATTACCGTAAAACTTTTTTATGGGGGTCGGAAGTGGTGTCTTGCACTCTAAACCACATCCCAACTGCAGCGTGCATGCAGGTACCGACATTACAATCCTCCCTTATACACGCTTGCATGTAAACTCTCATGTCCAATCACCTCTTCATACATAAAAATGACGTTTCGTATTTTTTGTATTGTTTTTTTGTTTTAGCAGCCTATATGTGCAATTTCAGTTTTAAAAAGGAATTTTAGAGGTTTTCATTTCCGTATGTGTATTATATAGTACGCTATATCGCTGTAATGCCAACCCCTTTTTCATCAGGTAAAAAAGGCCGACCGCACCCTCATTTGAAAATTACTGTTATCGCACTCCGAAAAAGCACAGTTGGTTTACCAACCGACTACTTTGCTGGATAAAGTACAAGGTGGTTTGCTGAAGAGAAAACAAACTTGTAACGCAATGGGACGTGAGAGATGAAAGCTACGACAACCCTGTTTCTTCCCATTTCATCTTTGAGCGCTATAGCATAATTTTAGGAAAACGAGGAACTAAATCGAGAAACACTTGGCCTGTTGCAACATTGTTCAGTCAACCACTAATTAATAACTTCCCATGAAACCGCGAGTTGATTACAATGGATTAAATTTCTTAAAACTGACCATCAGACTGTCATGGATGGACAACTTTGATCAGATTTTTGAGATAGAATCAAGAATAGACACAACTTAATTCGCTTTTCAAATGTATCTAAACTTAAAAAAGTATTATTACCACGATTAACTTCATAAAGTATCATCGCTTAAAGAAGAAATAAGTTTTAAAAATATAGAAACGAACACGCTAAGACATGTGAAAATGCACGCGTAACATGTTTTATGCGTATGTATCACATACACGTATGTCAAAGCCACCAATTCAATTCAATTCAATTCAACTCAGTACCCTACAGTCAGCAACTAAATGCCATATGGTAGGGGGGTCAAGCCCATTTTTAGGAGAAAGCTCCTACATCATTTGCGACTTAGTCATCATTGTTAAATTGAACTCGAGTTAAATCTGAACTATCGTCAGGAAGATTGTTCCAACGTCTAATCGCATTCAAAAAGACATTGTAGACATTGTAAGACATAGTAATGTCTTAGTCACGACTGCATGGAAAGTTACCAACTTCATGCTATAACATGTTTTATAGATATTGAAAAATGGTTATTTGGAAAACATAGGCAAAGATGTGTTAAAAACACGTTTATTACGAATTCTTTTTACGTTATAGGTTTTCATAAGGGGAAAATTCGCGATGTTATAGAGAGCCATTTGTATCGGCATCAACATTATTGTTTTTTGTCGGAACTGGAAGTGATCCTTAACGATATGTCGGATATTGCTCATAAATTGTTTCAGGCACGCGAAATGACGTTTTGCATAGGAAAAGCCTTCCATAAAGTCTAGAGTTTAGAGGTACATTTAAAAAAAAATAATAATTAAATATTATCAATGCAACATCAAAATGTGCATTATAAAAATTGAGCGTAAAATAATGCATTAATTTATAGGATATCACCGATCGGTAGCCACGACTAGTTGATATACATGTAGCAAAAACAACTCTTCGTTGGTTCGTCGGGTGGATTATAGGTGTAAAATATCTTGTTTACCCTGCCAAATCCAGAATATGTTGACCAGTAACGAAAACAATAAAAAATCTGTAAAAAATAAAAACAATAGACTAAATAATTATTATAATGTTGTGATTGTTTCCTGAATAAGCCAATGGGTTTTCTAATGAATTGCATGGAAATGTAAATAAAATAAAAAACGGTTATATGGGGGGAAAAAACCTTATTTTTAACTATCGACTTGTTTTTCCTATACAGTACATGTATATGCTTACTGGCGGATAACTTTGTTTTATATAATTCCAGTTAAATACATTTTAGAGGGAACTTAATATTAATAACGCAATGCATCTCACAATGTACAGTAAAACCTGTAAAAGTGACCACCTTTGAATGGTGACAACGTTTTAGTGTATTGTTTTTTCTAGAGTACATTTCCTTCATAAAATTTCTCTGTATAGTGACCATGACCACCTGTCTATCGTGTACAGTGACCAGTGTGTGTTGTCTTTTTTACAATTTTTACATTGCCAATGTACCTTAAAAAGCGACCAGATAACGGATAAGTCACGTTACATCTTGCTTTAACCCTTGGACATGATGATTCAGTACTTTTTTGGTTTTGTGGTTTTTTACTATACGTGTATTATAGTCTACATGTATAAGTGCAGCGTATATGGTCATTATTTAAATTCAGGCCTTTTTTGTAAAGTGACCACCCGTGTACAGTGACCAACATAGCACTTTTTTGGTGGTCACTCTTAACAGGTTTTACTGTATCACATATGCTTCTCGAAAATTACAAATTTACATTTATAATTATATAGTTGCAGTCCTTTTCATCAAAACGTTTCATTTTCAATGGACCTTTAGATGTCACTTATATAAATCCACGCTTATCTGTTCATTCCTTTATGTGTATTTAAGAAATTGATAAACTTTTAGAGATATTGTGACCTTAATAGAGCACACACATAGGCTGATTTTGTTTTTTTTATATATACATGTAGTTGATTGGCCGCGTTACCATGACGCTCGATGTCATAGTAATGGGTGATATACTGTACATGTACAATGTAGATAACATCGAACGCAACCTTTAATATTGAACGCACATGCATGAATAAGTTTGCTATATTCGAAGATTAGAATTTTGAAACATTCTCAGGGGAATTAGCACCGAATTCTGTTTGAAAACAAGAAGCTACCCTTAATTTTATTTTAGAATTCGTTAGCTCCTTCACTCATCTGTGCAGTTTGAATTTACAAATTTCTAACATTGTCAAATGTTGACAACCGTTGAATATATACAATTAAGTAATTAATTTGAAAAGACTACCAATGCTAAACTGCTTGGCGATAAACGTTGAAAACTGCGAGTCGTTGATTTCCAAAGTGCTGAGTGTATGTTCGAAACTAAGTTTGGCAAACCATGATTAAAAAATACACCATATGGAAATAAAAAAAATTGAAATGTTAGCTTGGTGCCACACTCCGTGAACACATCATTTGCTTAAAATCCCTCTTATTAGAGAAATTTTGGTCCCATATAGAGCGCTGCTGTTGCAAACCACTTACGTCATATCCTATAAAATCACAGTAATACAAGGGACCCAGTCATACAGTAAGCAATTATAAACACAGTAAAACCTGGAAAAGTGACCACCTGTATATGTCGACCACTTTTTAGTGTATTGGTATATTTCGAGTGTACATTTCCCGCATAAAAATTCTCTGTATAGTGTCCACCTGTCTATTGTGTACAGTGACCAGCGTATGTTGTATTTTTTTTTTCCATTTTTACATTGTCAGTGTACCTTAAAAAGTGACCAGATAACAGATGAGTCACCTTACATCCTACTTTAATCCTAGTGGTTCTCAAATAATTCAGCCAATCATGTTTTTCAGATCGAAAAAATCACTAAAAACATGATTATAAGAGGCAAAAAGCATTTAAAACAAGGAAAACTTGATAAGTTTTTCTTTAAAAAAAACCCCAAATGTGTAATAAGGCAATAAATAAACTATGTAATGCACATTGAAATGATGATTCTGTACTTTTTTGGTTTTGTGTTTTTTTACTACATGTATTAGAGTCTATTATGTAGGCCTATGTACAGTGCGCATGTTCATTATTTTAATTTAATTCAGGCATTCTTCGTATAGTGACCACCTGTGTACAGTGGCCGACATTGCATTTTTTTTTGCTGGTCACTCTTAACAGGTTTTTTTGTACACCAAAATGCGGCATTTCTGGATTAAACAATTCCGTTTAAAACGAGTTCAAATGAAATCTATGAAGATACCAGATTGAACTCGCTGTTATTCGACACTTTTTAAGTTTCAAGGTGTCGAGAAGTCTAATTCTTTCGAACGGGCTAAGTATTTCTTAGCCACCCTGTATGAGGCGAGATACGCTGATGCGCATGCGCAGATGCCTCTCTTGGCCGATCGGCTGCCTAGATTTTAGAAGTGGCGCACACATTGAAGCGATAACGTCGTTCGGAAGAAGGTGGTTCAAATTTTCCCAATGTTTACTTATTTTCAGTTGCTCGTTAATGTTTACAAATAGCCCTTTTTTTCTCGCCATTTTTCTTGCGGTGCATTGATTCCATTGTTATCCATTTTCACAGGTGTTTTCTTGCTGGATTGTTTGTTACTGCCTTTCACCGATCTGTCTGCGTGCGATCGTCCCGACTCCGTTTGGATTATTAAAAAGTGTCGTCGTCCATTGTTGGCGGTATTCCACGTGGAGTCTTGCGTTGCTCCTCGAAACGTGTTCCCCATTTCCTGGAATTCGGAAAAACTGTGAAATCCGTCGTGTGTGATTAGTCGGTCCGAAACTATCGTCGATCACTTTGTCGAGGCTGCCAAAGTTGCGGAAAATAGCGTGGATGGACTTTTAAAGATTCCAATTACTTCCGGTGATCAACAGGTAGGAAACAATTTCAAGAAGTTATAGCTTTTTATGATAATAAGCTGGGTACGTCCAACTAAGGTTAACTTTGGAATCGGGCGAACGAGGTTCGAAATAATTTCAAACACATGCAAGCACTAACAGTTGTCGTTTTCACACATTCATATTTGGTTATCCCGTTTCTCAAAGACCGCATATACATGCCGAATTTTACGAAATGCGGGTTTGTGTTTAATCAATTGCAACCGGATTGAATTGACATTGTTTTATTGAATTTGGTCCCTAAGCATTCTTTTCAAAAGAAGGATTTAACTGTGTGGCGAGGGATTCAGAAACGGACGATAAACTGTATAGGTTTATATGCAATTGATGGTTAGGGTTATGGTCGAAACGTTAATGTAATATACTGTAAGAACGGCTATAGACCTTACTTCGATCTTGTTTTGTACTTAATTGTAAGTGTTACGAAAGTTAGGGTTTTAAAGGGTACCCAAGCAACCCCATGAGATCGGGATACACGAGTTCGTATAGACATCGCAATACAGTAACTGATCATAGATTAGCATATGCAAATTAATGGCTGCTCTGAGAGCTCGAGAGAAAAAGCGCTGCTTGTCCGGTGCCTTAATTGTATAGGACCTATACACACATAGGTAAGAGACAAAGTGTTTATGGACTCTTATTAAAGTTAACAATTAAGTCTCGATAAATTGCTCGGGAATTGCACCAACTGGCCATTTTGAATTAGAATAAATATAGAAATGCTTTATCACAACGTTGATTGCCAATTATCGACCGGATCTTAACTCACAAATTAATCTTGGCACTCAATAAGTAATGTTAGAAAAGTTTTAAACATTTCGAAAGTCGATGTATCTTTTGTAGTTAAATCAGCATTAACAACGGATTTCCAAAAATGTTTGCAATTTTTAATCGCGATGTTCAGAACTTTTAACTTTTTAAACGATGTTTAGAATTTCTGGGCAGCTTTATTGGTGTGTAAGACGATCGAAACCTTTCTAAATTAAAGCACCCTACTTTTTGTCATAGTGGTATCGACCATGTCCACACATTTCAATTTCAAACTATTGGTTCAGACTAATCGTGTGATTATTTCATATAATAATAGTATCGTCGGTAGGCTACATATGTAGTATGTCATAAAAAGTCATTAAATTTTCGCTGATTAATTACTCGGAATTTATACCGTCAAAATAGGCTTGATTTTGCGCACTCCAGAGGTTTTTACTGTATATATTGGACGAAGGTAAAGTACAGTAAAATACACGTATTGAGTTATGCTTATTATGCACATGTATCGAATTCTGCACATTGCAGAAAGTGTGCAGCGCAATATTTACACGAACAGCTTATAAATAAAAAAATTCCGAAATTACTATTATGATTTTGCTTTCCACATATTAAATTGCGCAAGTCCTTAAAGTAAATTAATTCAATCGGCTTATTTTGAATGTGATCCATGCATTCACAGTTTTATAAAGATTTCAATTTTCTCGCAGATAGTTCAAATATAATTCTAACTAAACAGAACATTGTTGTTGAAAAATTGCCCACATTTTGTTAATCAACGGAATGAAACATGCAGTTTCACATCAGATGTATTTTAAGTTCGATTTAATGTTAAAAATTATAACATCGTCATTAGAGGTTTTAAGTTTTGAAGCATTCGTAGGGGGTTCGCTGGCTTTGTTCAGTTAAATATCCTAACTTCTCAGCATTATTGTTTTCTGACAGCCATGGAGCTCCTTGCAGATGGCAATTATATTTAAATGCAGTTTTTCTAATATTTCACTACGGATTTAGATGTCATATTTTTAAGGGGGGTGTATATTTTCTTGGACATATAAAATTTGCTTTTCCTCCATTTTTCCTCCAACTCGTTGCACAAATAAATTGAAATAAAATTTAATAGTGCCTCGTTGAAGGAGTGAATGTACCTTTAAGTACATTCACGTATCTTCAAAATGTGGCATAGTATTCAAAGTTCCACACTCATTGGTTCATGCACAGTATAATTCCGTTCGAATTGCGTGGACTAATGGAGTATATTTTATCTGGAAATGTCCGAAACACGGTATACGAAGTTTGTTATTTACAACATAAACTGTACGTGCTAGTTGTATAAATTAAAAGCAATTTCAATGTTGTGGTCAGGGATAAAGGCTTTGTCCATCTCGCCTAAACGACTTTTGGTCTCATTAAAAAATGGCCGAGTGGCTGGCTGCATGCACGCTTTTGCAATTTATTAATTCTTAAGTATTTATAGGCTGCATACACGGCCGTGCACTTCGTCTGTGGGCCAGTTTATCCATTAATATGCAACTATATCACACAAAGGTGTATGTTATGAGCAAGGAGGAGGAGAGCCTTAAGATTAATTTCAAGATTAATTAGTTAAAAGGGGTTATCGTCCTCTAGCGAGCTTCCTAGTAAAACATGCATAAACAAAAAGGAAATTCCTCGCACATAATAATTTTCACCTTTTGGACAAACACATTATTTAAACAAGTACATGCAGGCTTACTTCGGTAAAACTAAGTTGCATAAACCTATCGCAATCTGCTTTCGTTTCACTGTTTTGTGCATAATTAAGGTGTCGTTAAGAAATCATATCATTGTATGAAATTACCAATCATGACGGTGTTTCTGTTTGTTTTTGTAATTTCCCAAAACAATATCTGTAATTTTACACCTGTAAACACCTGTCGCCCACTATATATATGTCAAATAGTTATACTAATTATCTTTCAATATCCATTAAAATCATCGAAGTTGTTCGTCATTTGACTCGTTTTTGGGCAATTAATTGTTCTTGGGTCACATGCAAGTACTGCATGTATTGAATTGCGAGCTAAACTTTAAAATACTGGAGATGCATTTACATGTATATTGTATACGCTTACCGAAATACTGTATATACACCGCATGCTTGGTAGAGAACTAATCAATAATAAAACAAGATAATTTAAAAATATCAGAATTTTATATGAATCAATTGGAATGAATTCAAACTGCAGAAATCATCGATGCGCACGTAGCATGTACAACATTCATCACATGTTTCTAATTTGAGTTATCATGTTTGGTGCTCGTGACTCGTTCCTCTTGCTTTAATTTACTTGTACTTTATATTTTTTCGTAAACAGTTGCTCGAAGACGTATGAATTACTTCGTAAGAGTCAATTAACATACTGAATTCTGACCATTCAAATTTTCTATGTCCATTTGCTATTAATAAAGTATACGCATACCGGTATGCTTGTATACCATGACCATCTCTTCCATCGACCAGATACAGTATGATGAACAGATCGACTTTAATTAAAAACGACTTTAGTTTCTTCCTATACAAAAGGTGATCAATCGGTCATTTGGACTCTCCGACCGACGTAATTCCACGTGTGAATTCGTTAAAAAAATGTGTATTTGCGTTTTATGTTCCCGCTTCAGTTCACGCCACCCCCATCTTGCCTCGGCGTTCTTTGACCGATGGTCATACTTAATTTTATGCTCTCCATGCATGGAGATACGCCGAACCACATGAGCAAAAAAATGCATTGTAACGCCTTAGTGCATGCGTTTATTTCCCATTCGGATCTAATAAATGGCTCAAGTAATAGACTCGGCAAACCATTATCAGACACACCCTTACTTTTTATGAAGTTCTATCCTTCTGTTCAAATATACGCCGCTTATTAATTCATTATTGGTTTATTGTGTCAATTTAACGGCGCCCAAAGCCAGTCTTGGTCATGCAAACGTCGAAGATGGGAAAGCAACTATACAGCTATAGTATACATTTGACTTAGAGAAATTTTGAGATGTTTTCACTATATATAACTCTCGCAAATTTTGATGGGTATTGGATTGATGGAACACTTCGAACACCAATTTAAATTAGTGTTTATGCATTTATTTTAAACCCCGTACAGACTGCGTCACTGCGGCAAACGGCAAACAAAAAACCACAAACTACAAACGGTTTGTCGATTGGTTTGCAAAAAAAGTGGAACAAACCAAAAAATTCTCTTGAACAAACCGTTCGTCGTTCCCTTTGAACTTCACGTGGGGCTGTGAGTATGCAAATTTTCCTCAACAGAAAATGTCCACATGTGGAATAATCCACAGATACATGATTAAAAGCAGACGATTGCCTGAAAATAATCTGATTAGCAGATGATTGCATAAAAATCGTCTGATTAGCAGATGCGTTTGTTGAAAATGGTTTGCCATATTGCGTATACACTCCGTTTGTTGAAACATATCTGGACAAACAGATTTTGGGCAAGCCATTTGTCGTTTTTGGCTTTTTGATTGCAGTTTTTCGTAGTCTTACATATGGCTTTAGTATGTAACACCTAGCTCAAAGAATCGAAGCACCCGCCTCATCAAATGCTGTTAAAAGGCGTGTCTTCCATTTTGACGCTATTGCGTCACATTTTAGCCTATGCATATACTGTATATTGATTTCTGCATCATATTTTCTATACTGACCAACACGTTGACCCAAAACCACGCATTTGATAAGTGGGCGTTGACGTCAATCCTATATAGTACAGTGTATGTCATACATTCTTTATTTGGAACATCTATTAGATTTGTCAAGAGACTCCACAAACTTTGATTTAACATATTTTGCGCATATCTTCGTTGTTTTTTTTCTTTTTTGAGTATTTTACAATATGTTTTCATTTTTTTAAGTGTACACGTATGCGCATGTATACATGTAGTATACAGAAGCAAATTCTCTTTAGGGCATTGGCTCACTTTTTATTTTGTTTGCTCATGCGTGCATGTTAGCTTACTCGTGTTATAATAATACGAGTTGTTTCCTATATATTTTATTGGTTTTGGCTATACGCATAATTGAACTTGTATGCCTTCTCTGATTGCATTTTATACCCGAAATTATAAATGTGACATCAGGCGCATAAAGTCGAACGGAAAGTATACCTCTAGCCGCAATCAAAGTTATCAATCATGTGATTATTTACAGAATTCTTGAAAAAAAATCCCTTTCGATCATGTAAAGCACAATGCCATCATGCAAAAACGTGCTTCGTCAAAAAGCTCATAATAAGCATGACGGTACGAAAAATTCTTTAGACGTGCGCCGTAATACGCACGCAGGTGGTTCGTATTATGCAACAAGGTGACCCCGTGTTTCGTCTCTGATTAAGAAATTCCACGGGTGGGTTTTGGATATTTTAGCAGTATTTGGTATCGGGAAATTGTATTTTTCTGGAATTTTTGTATATGAACTGCAGGTTGCTATAACATATCATCATACGCCCCAGATCGATTAACAATCTGCATGACAGTTTATGAACTTCACGTCTAAACGAATACCATCAAGCGCAATTTTCGAATCGTAGCGCCAAAATCGCCATTGTTATCGACTAGTCATGTCCACCAGCCGGCGTAACAAGTCGATAACAATGGCGATTTTGGCGCTATACGATCCAAAAATGGAATGCGTTCTTCTTTGTAATTTGCAGTTTCTAATTTACGGGCAAATTACACCTTACAACAACTCGTCTGCCCTGAAGAGATGAAGTCGCCGAAGTAGATACCAGTTTTATTTATTTTCGTCTTTATTTCTAAAATAAGTTATTTTCGATCTAAATTTTACCTATGAAAACACGGCGCATATTTCTTGAATTACCCTCACCTGGAGTTCCCCTTAAATATAGGCTACACAAAAGCTGCACATGGGTCTTGCAAATAATTGCCACATAGCCGGTTTTTTTTTTCATTTAGGAGGTTTTCACTTATCGGGTTTTATATAACAGAAAACGTATTAAAAAAGTTCAGGGCTTTAAAATGTTTTGCATTCATCAGGTTTTTTCAGTTATCGGGTTTCTACTTCCGGGTTCGACTATA
The DNA here is from genome assembly GCA_034698745.1 of Megaphyllum sjaelandicum. Taxonomy (NCBI): domain Eukaryota; kingdom Metazoa; phylum Arthropoda; class Diplopoda; order Julida; family Julidae; genus Megaphyllum; species Megaphyllum sjaelandicum. Next base: position 21,769 of record JAQGBX010000876.1, read on the forward strand.
TCCGTCTTAAAGGGTATTTACATGTACAGAAAATAGACACATACTGTACGTGAATTTGATTATTAGCTCGTCTGGGAGCTATACATTATTTTTAGTCACACTATCCGAATTATCCAAATCTATTGCCGGTAGCGCGCAATGCGCTAATCTACGATTAATTCTACTTTTTAGTAGAGATTCAAACAATACTCCTGCATGTATTCATCGGCACATGCAAATATATGCTTACACAAACTCCTTTTATTAGAATACATGTAAATTGGTGTTTAATGTCTACGTTGTACTGTCAAAACGTCGAATTAATGAACTATACGTGTATAGATTATATTATTAATCTCCATTTTAGTTTGGTTTATGAAAATTTGCTACTAAATAATTCTTTGGTCAGTATAACCTGAATTTAGAGCCTTACATATCGCACTTTTGTCGTTAAGTCATTTTCAAAATTACCACATGCTAATTGCTTCAAAATACATGTATTCATTCAAGGTTATGGGTGAGAGCACGTTGATACTTATCAGGGTGGTTTGGTTACTTATTTTGAACCAGTGTCGCGTAGTGGTATTGCAGACCCGTACCACTAGGCTACACTGATTTTCAAGGACCCTAATAAGTTTCAACGTGCTCTTATACCCTATCGCAGTTTTCAAGCAAATTACCCTATAGTGAAAATTCCCATATACAGTCTCATACGAAAATTCTATGAGACTAATGGGATTAATGGGACCCATTAAAGTCTGTATGAGACAAACAATGAGTTTTTATGAGGTCCCATTAACAAAGTCTCATACTATATTATGAGACCTGTGAGACATTCATAAGACCCATCATTATGGGACTTTTTCTTTATGAGACACTTATGAGACTCATCAATAAAGGAAATTTTCTTTATGAGACACAAAGTAAGACTTATGAGACAATTACAATGTATGAGACCCATTAGAACCATATTGTTTCAAGTAATTACAGTTTTACATGTACCATGCACGTTTTACATGTTATGCATGTAAAATTATTCATATATGGTATTTAAAACACATGAACGCTAAATGTAAAAAACATGTTTGATTCATGTAAAATGTATGCAGACCACACGTAAAATGCGTGTATTAAATGTAGAAAACGTCCTTTACATGTGCATTAAACATTACATGTTTGTTACATGTATCAGGCACGTTTTACATGTAAAAAACGTTTGTTAGCATGTATTACATGTAAAATTTGTCGCATATGGTTTTTAAAACACATGAACGTTACATGTAAAAACATGTTTGGTTCATGTAAAATTCATGTAGTAAATGTAAAAAACATGTTCTTGATATGTGCATCAAACAGTACATATTTATTATATGTAGCCTAATTATGGTTTTTCAATTTTTCAATTCTATACCCTGCAGTCAGTACATACTGTAGTACCATGTGGCAGGGGGGATCATTATACAATTTGATTGACCCCAAATTCTCAATTTAATTAATTTTCCCATATTCGGAATTTTAACGAGAAGAGTGGGATGGGATTAGGATTGGAAGACGGTCATGGCCGATTTAATATAGGAACTTTTATGAGACCTTCGATTCATCTTCTCCACCATTTTAAGACACTTCTAAGAAGCAAGTCCGGATGGCTAAGTGCATGGATAGCGTGATCAAATTTCGGGTAACTCTTAACAAAAAATTTATTTAATAAAAAATTGTGTTAAAGGCAGATAGAATTCGAGCATTAATATGGGACCCACTGTTCCATAATCCCATTCACAATGGGTCCCATGGGAATTTTCACTATATAGGGTAATGCCTATTTCTGCCATTCGTCATGACTTCATGACAGCCAATTAAAAGTGCATGTGATCTGAGAGTACCCTATATATAGTCTCTTTGCAAGCAAGGCGGTCAATCCATTCAGTCCGTGGTTATTAGCATACCGAGAATCAAGGTTACGTGTTAATGTGTTTTCCTTCGATGCGGAAATGAACGAATGCGAATAGACGGAGCTTATAGCCTTTTACTCTTCTCATTGCAAGACAGCCGCTTTACCTCAAATCACTCGATTATTATGCAAATTGTATACTTTTAAATTGCAGGCTACACTCCACTTAACACCTGCCATCAAACGCACAGAAACCACATCCAGTCTCACTTTTGGATTAAAACGTGCATTTTTCGAGCACCCCATATGCAGCATGAACTCACGCTTGAGTTACAAGTTTAATGTACATGTATACAAGGCATGGTGTTTATTATCAAAGCGTATTAAATGGGAATCGCATTCGCATGACTGAGTAATGTTATCAAAACGTTTAATCCATCGGTAATTGGTGCTCTGTTTTTTATCATTTCTTGGACTAAATATTTTCTCTACTTGCATGCTATAAAATGTGGCTCGATTCGAATCCAGCAGGAAACGCAACATTCCCTATTCAACTATTATTCATAGGTGCATATCATCATACAAATTTAATTATCAGATTGGGACATTTCCTTGATGTACAGTATGTACATGTATGTGCAACTATCATGGCAAATAGTGTGGATCTGTATAAGGTTCATTGTCTATAACGTACTTTTGGAAAACCCACTTTTAACATATTTCGAGCCCTGCAACACAGTATAATGTGCCTGCAACGTCTACTCCAAAATATCAAGTACGTTTTATTAATTTATTTAAATTAAACAAATTATCATTCAACGGAGATATTTCTGCGCGAAGTATTTTCATGTAGTTTTTCTTACATATATTGTTGAATCAGCTATAGAATGATGTTGCCCATCCTTGTCCCAGTTTCCTTCGATTTCATTTGCATCAAAATAGGAATTTGGAAGTGTCATCAAATTTGAACAAACTGTTCATTTTATGTTGGTAAATTTACAACTGCATTGTTTATAACAGAAAAAGTCTTAGTTCGTGATTTTAAGTTGCTTAAAATGCATGTAGGCTAATTGTTTGAATTTTTTTTTTCATTCAAGGCCTATGGACTTTTTCTATTCTATTCTATTTTTTACTCTGCAGTCCGTACATAGTACCATGTGGCAGAGGGGATCATCATTCAATTTAAATCAGACTAATTAGTCTGGTCATGATTGATCCCAAAATTACAATTTTATTAGTTTTCCCGTATTTGGGATTTTAATGAGGAGATTCACTATTGCATTACTCGGTCGAATGTCGTATATTTCATGGTTATATTAAAAAACGAACCCCCGCTTTTTTGACAAAGAATTAATCACGCTTCTCAACGGTCAATCGATAGCTGCTGGATCGAACCCTACCCCAGCCAGAACCTAGGTTCACGTACTCGTAGGTAAACGTTGAGAGAGAAAGAGAAAAAATGAGCACCAATCAAGTGATGGATTGTTGTGATGGGTCGAAAATTGGAACGATGAGAGGAATTATTTGCACTTAGCAGAGGCGTTGACGCGTGGCACCATGGCGTGTTCGAGTGGCTCTGATGCGAATGAGGTCAGCATTTAATCAAGGTGAGAACTTGAAAACCTGACGAGGAACGAAAGGATCTCGTTACCTGTCACGGGGGGGTTTCATCGATTGAATTCACTTCTCTAGGTCCAGATCGATTATTCTTGGGCTCGTCCCAAATTACAATTTAACTATAGCTTCGCATCCTATTTTATCTTCATAACGCCAGGTGTTGTATCGGTCAAGTATGTCATGTACACCGAGAAGCAATGGGATTCATGCCCTAAATTGTTAGTCTTTTGCAGTTTCAATTTCGTATTTTTCTCTGGTACTTAATTTGAAGTTTAGCATCACGTGCCAGAATTTGGGATGATTCTGAAGTTGTTAGATAGTAGTTTCATCGATTTTTGTGCGGAAACTAAATTAGGAGGACAATTAAATCTAGTACCGAGTTAATTGAAATCGATCTGATTTGAGCACAGAGCATGAAGTCTACATTGTATATGAAGTTCGGGTCGTACAGCTTGAACTATACTGTAGTTGCTAAAATTCGTGTTTTCATTGGAGTGTAGCTGCCTCGTTATATACACTGTACAAAGTGTTCTTGTTATTTCGTTAGCTGGTGATATATTGCATATACGGTAAGAAAAGAACATGTGCGCGCATGTACATGTACCTGCATAATATAGATGCATAAACCCCATCAAAGGAAGCTCCTTCCAGGAAGTGATTTCATATAATAGATGAGGTTTCAGGAGCATGCAATAACTGCCTAAAAAGACAATGGAAAAACAATTTGCTGTTGCGTGAAATTGGGAGGGGAAAAAGGAGTTGGTGGGCAGATGATGGAAGATGATAAGTTGGGGGAAGCACCGCGAAATCTAGCCCCATCAGAATGGCACCAGCAGCACTAATGAGACGTTATCTTAGCGCAAATGAGGTTGTTTGCCATTAACTGGATAGGGGATGCCAAAGCGAAGATATATAATGGATGTTTGATTGCATCTTGCGAGAGCTGCATGTTCATAAACCTAGAATACAGCGCCAGTAGTTTTCCACACTGGACCTGTCAAGGGGATCTGGTAAGCCCAACTTTAGATTAAGAAGGCCCATACAGTGCATGCCGTCATGATAAAGTTGCATTGAAGTTGACTGATCTTTTGTCGGACTGTATGGTGAAGTGTGTAGATTACATGCATGTATACAAGCACGTACTGTACGTTGCAAGAAGCGTATATAGTTTCATTGGACTTTTAACAGTGAATTTTGTTTCTTTTTTTTCATTTCATACAGTTCAGAAATTAAAGTTTTGGCTATAGGTACTCGCGCATTGGTAATAGGGGTGCTCAGTAAGAAGCTTTACGAGTGTCACTTTTGGCAGTCGCAAAGTCATGCACTCGTGCGAAAGGAACAAGTCATTTAGGCGACATTAGTCTAAAACAGCGATAATCATAAATGAATTTTCTAAAAATAATAGCATATCGATTTTGCACATGTGAATATATATATCGACTGCAAAATGCTCCATTCTTATAGCTTTTCTCTGAATAACCCCATAATGTTGGGAAAACTCCAAAATGACGCCATTTATCACCGAGCTGGGAGCTGGGTTAGAAGATAGGTTAAAACGTTCCACATTGAATTTGGTACGACACGGGTTCGAATCCCTGCATTTGACTGTCCCAGACCTTGGTTTTTGTAGTTTTCCAAAATTGGGAATGTAAACGTTTTGAGTTTGGCCTTGTGCTACAGTATACTGTAGATGGATCCAGCGCCGTTCCAATGGAACCATGCATGTACCCTAGGCGAGACGTGAAATTTGAGTTACCTTCGCCCCATCCCCCTCACCGAAATTCAATTACATGTACAGTACATGTAGATCGGTATTAAAGAAATTAATTTTAAGGTAATTTGGTCATCTCGTTAATTTCATCGATCCGGAAAATGACAGATTCGAGGATGTTGATTACTGCAGCTGCATCTACCTGTAAATTCTTTTATACCGTACGCACAAATATAAACGTGAACATTAAATACATGAGTAACATTATGGCATAATTAAAATATAAATAAATTAGCTAATGACAATACTGTAGCTAATAACGATATGCTAATTCGAAATTTGTGATCGTACCATGTCTTTTCAGAATCGATACTGTAAACTTGACCAAATTTGTTATTTCATTAATATCTAATTTTAGCGTCCACCCCTGCGATAATGTTACAACTCGGAATCAATAATCTCCACGTTGATGCAGGTTTTTACACCGTCGAAGAGAAGCTATCTGACGCATTACGAAAATGCGATTTAGAAATGTCGTTATTGCTCTGAAAATGGCCTTCTCGTGGTAAATAATGATCGCAGGAATGCATTTACGCCTAATACTAAATGAGCTTTTAATGGTTTCGGTAAAGTCATCAGTGTGTGTGTCTTTCATAACGTTTACCGAATTAATCAAGTTTACTCAGGTAATCTCACCTTTCTTAGAAAATGGCATTTAATTATGAGGACGATTCCGTAGTTCTAAACTGATTGACTGGTCGGTAATAAAAATCCTGTATTACGAGTACTCAGATAGAAGCTTTACGAATTGCATTTTGGACAGTCTTGCAATAAAGTGAACAAAATCGATACGCTAATTGAATTACAAAATCTCCTCGAGGTTATCGCAGTTTTTAAATCGGTTTTGCACACGTGACTTCACGACTGTCAAAAGTGCCATTCTTGAAACCCCTGTCTGAACACCCTTATTGATAAGTCAACGGAATAGGAAGTACTTTGCTGACTTCGCTGTTCTAGCCCAAAATGCCTAATATTCCGGAACAGATGTAACACTTGTTACAACTGAATTTATCGATAATATACGTTGTAGTTTGCATCAGGAGGCTGCACGAAGTTCAGGTCCGCCATCAGCACACGCTCTCTGATTCTCTCGAGTTTTTTTTTTTTTTTTTTGCACGCAATTAGTTCTACATCAGACTTATCTGAAGTAGTTTCGGAGTTAATTTGCAAAATCGCAATCTTGAAGATCTCTTAGTATTCAAACGTAAAGAATTGAGGAATGCTCAGCTGTCGCAATTGGTCCATCACAAATACTTTTCGAAGTACGTCGATACGCTTTTTGAAAAAATAAAAAAAAGCCATTGAGGTCTTTCAGTTGGAGAACATGCCGTTGTTAGCTCGTGTCATTAGATTTGCTCATTTTTGCAGCTTACAGCATGTACGCTGCTGTATTTCCGACATTTGCAACCTGTTGCCCCAGAAGTGGGCACTTCTTACCCCCCAGAAGCAAGCAATCACTGGTAACGCGTCCGCTTTGCCTTCCCTTCTAGCAAATATTTGCTGGGCTGGAGTTTTGGCGTTTATGTTCTGCGGATACTTAGCAAATAATTAATTGCTGCAACTTCCTCTTTATTCGCGTCGCGGTATAGCTAATAATAAATTCATTAATAGAAGTAACTTCTAAACATTTGCCTAGCAATTCTGTTCCGAATGCGAGATGTAACCCAGACCATGCATGGAGCGTACCATTATGCTTGTTTGATTAGGTTCCACGTTTCGGTACTGAACGTGACTGAATTGTTTACATGCTTAACAGAGTAAACTTGCGATGCAATTAATATAATGAATTGTGGGATAACTCGTCGTGCCATATGCCTTTGCTAATATTAAACAGGCCGATGCAGTAATAATTAACAATGAAGTCTCCATTGGGTCGGCCGCAAACGTACGATAAATAAGAATTATATCAACAATTGCTTCTGGTAATAGTTGGCATTTATACTCGGATCAATATTCGTCAAAATAGTCGGTTGAGTAAATATAAAAGACTATTGAGACTGATAGGTCATCGTAAGGTTAAAATCCTCTTTGTTTTACCCAAAAGTTCTGAATAGGGCATCTGAGATAGAATGATAATTGATTATGGGTGCTGTTTACAATATGGACAAAGAATGCATATTTTCCCGACTTCCGAGGTAAACAACTGATCTTTGTTCAAAATTTTTTTGCAAGTTTACTGTAGCTTGCGCTTTGTTTGAATTCCACGTTGCTGCATGTGACAGATTATGTGCATATATAATTGTTTTGAATGATTTGCATCAATATTCTGCACGCATTTTTATGCCCTGTTGCAGGGTTCCCGATTATACAGTCAAGCGGAATGTCTGCCACTTTCAGACAATTCTTGAGCAGTTAAATTGAATTTTATGCATATCTGAAGCAGTGAACCAAAATGCAGGCAAATATACGCATATGGCATCCATTATGGCACAGAATGGTTTACATGGAACAGTAGAAATCGTCTAAAATCAACCCGTGTAAAATCAAATTCCTTCTAAAATCAAATAATATGCTGGTCCCGCCATAGGGACCCATGTATAAAATCAAAAAACCTCCATAAAGTGTAATTGCAAAAATTTTTAC
>JAQGBX010000877.1:0-29569 GCA_034698745.1 Megaphyllum sjaelandicum
TCCCTAACAGAAGAAAATTTTTTGGAGTGGGCTATAAAAACACCACCATAACCATCTGCTCTATCCCTTCTATAGATTGTAAAATTACTAGGAAAAACTTCTGCATTAACAATTTCGTCAGTCAACCATGACTCAGATCCCAAAACAACATCTGAGCCAAGGGATTCAACTGCCTCTCTAAATTTTAGGGATTTGTTTTTAATGCTCTGGCAATTTACAACCATTACATTTAACCCATTAAACTGCCTACTCTCACAATTTATATTGAGATTTACGGGCAAATTAGAAGAAAAGAATGTTAGTACTGTAAGTATAAGATCCACAAAAAATGAAACTATCGGATATACAGTAAGTAAATATAATCTCAATATACCGTATGTCAGATGATACATTTAAATTTAATAGATGAGGTAAAAGCTGAATTAATTATTAATCAACATGTATACTGGTTATTAATAGTCAACATTTAATTATCGATCACCACAAAACAAATGACTTCCGGGCGAAAGGCTGGACGAGATTTTCAAGCATTCTATGCTTTTTTAGCTTGTCTTTCAAGCAAATGACTATTGGGCGTTCCGTTTGTTTGCACCCTTGCATAACACAACTACATTGCAGGAAAGCTCAAGGGCCTGGTTTGTTTTAGGAAACGAGCGTTCCTGTAATGTAGCGGTGTTGGGCATGGGTGCAAACACACAGGAAGTTTAGAAATTATTTGATTTGTGACGATCGATAATTACAGTAAATACTGCACATGAAGCCATTAATTTTTCAACGCCCTACAACTTTTTAATGGGCCTTGGGGCCAAATCGTTTGGGCACCATTGCATTCCGCACCTTATGGTTACTATACAGTATGTTCTCCATAACCGATTTGTTTTATATTTTCACCCACTCTGTTGATTTGGGGGCGGAAGAAAGATATTACCACGCTGTATACTTTCATTAAAATTTAATTTTCAATGTATTTTTTGATGGATGTTGCTATATGTTTGGGACAGTAACTAAATATTTGCATAAGAGGGGAACAAAATTGAAATATTTGCTCTTGGATCAAGGGTAGAGAAGGCGGGGGGGAAGTATGTCAATGATGAAATTTTTGCTCATAAAGGGGACAGTATATAGTCCACAAACGTTTGGGAAAAATTCTTTATATTAACCAATGTTTATAAAAACTTAATCCCGATAAAGATCATGCAGTCTTAAGTTAGGCGTTTTTAAAAACAAGCTTCACAGCATGAAATTAAACGTCTGTAAACGTTAATTAAAAACAAACAACAGATGTAATTATTATTGAACCAACATAAATAATTCCAGGAATAAAACGTTATTCAGTGTATACTGTATCTTAATTTTATACACCCACGTGTAGTTATAATCATTTCCAAACACGCATATGCAAATTACATGAATTACCAACGTATGCCCCATTACATTACCCAATTATCCGTTATTTGAAATACGTTTTATAGTGAAAACTACAAATGATCTATATAATCACACACGTATAAGCTCAGCGTTCAATTATTCGAATCCTATCATAATTCCAAAAAGTTCAGGAAATGCTTCATATATATACTTTCTTCATATCCAAAAAATGATGCTAAAATAAATTAAACAATTAAACCGGAAAAAGCGGGAGATTTTGGAATCTTAGAGTCGATAAAACGTACGGCATAAACGTTTCTATATACGCTGAGGTAAAAATAATACCTGTTATGGATTAAAAGTCACACGAGTAGGCCTAATCAACAAACCACGTTGAAAGACATCAATTTATACACAGGTATACAGGAAAAGTCGGATGAACTGCAACTGGTACGGATGCGGTTGCAAATGCCATAAAACGTCACTCCGCGCATGCGCATAAGCGAGGTCACGTGACAATAGTTTTAAGGAGAACTTACCCTATAAAAGTTGCAACAACTTGATTCCCATTCAAGTACATATACGTAAGGTAGACTTTCATAAAAAATTTCGCTGAAACTTTGAAATCTTTTTATTTAAAGTCATATTAAGTCTGACTTCTGCATGATTCTATGAACTATAGCTAAGGTTTGAACAATATATTTTCGATATTCCTTGATATTCACCTCAACCATGTTTGACTGAAATCATTAGAGTCATGGAGTTTAGCAGACTTTTAATGGCATGATTTTCAGGTTTGACAGTTTTTTCAGGAACCACCATCCTCGTGCGAATGACGCTTTTATGTGGATAGACATTGAAAAGACATTTTCGAATTTTCGATCTATTCTTCTATACTGCAATTGTGATAGTGGTGATAATGACTATATTTAATGATTCCATTTTCCTCAGCACAGTTCCTGCTCAGCAACCCGAGTCCAATATTGCTACATATCACATGTACGCTCGTACATGCCATGCGTATTGATAAAAACTTTTTCCAATAAAAGTATATTATCCGAAATAATTACAACAAATTATGCTTGAAACACGTGTTTCTACTAATTGCCCTTTTCCAATTGATTTTAGCTAATTGCAAGGCGGCTTAATGTAAAATAACTGCACATAAACTAAACGAAGACACGTTTTTATAGGTTGATCCAGGCTAATTACTTTAACCTGCGTATATAAATGAAAGCATGCAGAATGTGCCATAACTTGCTTTTTCCCCAACATTTCCAAGTTCTGCTAAACCACGTTTTATTACAGTCGGTCGATTGCGCTTAGAATGGTATCAAAAAACAGTGATCATAGCCGACTGGCTTTAAAACTGATCCACTACACGTTTTTCATTTTTGGCATTGATGTAAGACCCAAAAAGTGCACGAAAACCAAACTAGTCAGTACATCTGCCAAATTTCTAAAAATCGCTTCATTCTTGTACCCTTGCTTCAGCATAATAATGGCGCTCATGGCATGTGCATCGCCAATAACTACGTGTGCTTTCACTTTGCCAGCACTTTTAGCAAAAAAGGCAGGACTTTCGGAGGAAAGCAGCACCATTATGATTTGGCTGAACTACACATCGTTCCGCTTTTTGTGCGCCTTCTCGTACGTTCGTATTTTGTCCCGAATAAAGAAATGGCGCCAATTGGTGGTGCTTCTGGAGAAGACCATCGCCTCAGTTTCCTCTTACGAATTGCGGAGAAAATGCTACAAGAACATGGTTATTGCGATAATTTGCTACCTTTGCTTCGCAGTGTTGCTCATCACCCAACTTAACCTGGAGCAGGAGTACTCTAACGAAGGGCACGAGATAACGTTTGCAGCCATTGATCAGCTCAAGCAAAGGTATCAGATAGAATTGATTGGGACCTTAAGGAACTTCTTAGAGCTCACTTTATTTATTTTTCTGCCGTTCCAATTATTTGTGGAGTTCCTTTATATGCTCTTTTGCTGCATCTTGGCAGTACTGTACGACAATAACGCCATCAGTAGTGTCGTGCAGAATAATGAGACTCTAAAGCAAAGTGATCATCCACTGAAGAAAAAATTAAAAAACCACAAAGTTCTCGGAAATTTCGTAAAATATTTCGACGAAATTTTTTACGAATTGGTATTTTTGACTGCTGGTAATTCCGCCTTCGCCTTAATAGTACACATCAAATCGATAGAGAACGAAGTCCTGACAATCATTCAAGTCGTGGTTTTCGTGGTTCACATTGGGTTCTTTGCACTTAAAGCACTCGCAGCAGGACGACTAAACAAAAAAGTAAGTTAGCTTGTGTATCTGTAAAAGTGCGCTGCAGGTTTACATTTGGAGAAATTCAAAAAAGCTGAAAAAAAATGTATGAGGATCCTATTATTCTATAACCAAGGAGAAGTACCAAAATGATTACGTTTTCAAACCTCCTTTGATTAATTGTTATTATTTCAGTTCAGTAAAGCTTGATGGGTCGCAAAAGACTATTGTGGTTCTAATCATTTTAATTGCCTTTAAAAATAAACCTCGAAAACAGCAAAAAAACACTTCATTGCTTTTTGCAGACGAAGTCTGATGTCTTCCACAACCAAATTATGTATAATCATTATTTTAATTAGATATATAACCATAAACTATGACCAACGAAGCAATGAGGATTGGGCGTTCTTTATGCATGCAATGGCACATGTCCATATTGTAAAATTGCTCTTTCAAACAGTCATCTGGTATTATAAACTTGAATTCTGCACTTTTTCATTTTAACAGTTTCCATAATAGATTTTGATTAAACGTATGCAGAAATTACAGGCATAATTTTAAAAATATATTCTAAATAAATTATTATCGCAAATATTAAATTGAGTATTCAGCATTAGCTAAAACTTGGTGGGTATAGCAAACGTTTGTAGTGGTATACATGCATACTAAGTCTGTTCCCTACTGCCTTTGAAGAATGAACCTGAACAGCAGCAAAAAACATTCTATTGTTTTGCAAACGAGGTGAATTTGTGGAACTGATGAATATAACGCTGATGTCGTGCAGAACTAAGTTATGCATACTTATTCTTTTAATAAGATACATGTATGTATATTGTAATCATAAACGAAGAAAAAAGGAATGGACGTTCTTGATGCATGCCATATATAGAATGCAATTACAAAATCGATTTTTTAAACGGACATCTGGCAATTTTTATTTAAATTTTGCAAAATGGACATGAATTAAGCGTACGCAGGCATTAAAGGCAGAAGTAACATCTTCATCAACTAACATATTCGCAAGTCACAAGAAGTCACATATACATATGTTTAATATATACAGTACAGTGTATATACAAGCCGGTTTGCCCGGGCTGTACAGACAATTCAAATTAATTTCGGTTAGAGCAGCTATTCAGCCAAATAACACTTCGTTTTCGCATGCAGTGAAAACATATAGCTCATAGCTGAAATATTCCAAAAAGAATTGCCTTTCAAAATCATCCTTAAAAGGGTTTAATGTATTGAACCTTTTTAATGCATTTGCACATCATTTAGAACATTTTAGAACGGCTCTCCTGGTGATAGCAAGGGAAAGAACCTCAAAAAGTTCTATTTGGTTAACCTTTTTTTTAGAGCGTATTGTGAAATCCGAATCAACAATGTAACTATTATACATGTAAAATAGCCTACATTTGACTAATGCAGAATTACGATCTGTAAAAATCCTGATGCCTGACAATGATTAAATTTCTTTTTCTCAAAATGGGAAAATTAAAAGTGAATTTAAATTTAAACCTGTAGGCTCCAACGTTGACATTTGTCAACATTCAGCTTAAACATATCATTACTAATTTGAGCTTCAGATCAATTACTCGATTTCAATGATATAACCGATCATAAAAGAATTTCACTGTGGTGCCATTGGCTATTATTGGCAAATCTTACTTCAACAAAAAGATTTTTGAGGATTCTGAAAAAAATCTTACTTAAAAGATTCAATTTTATATCAATCGACATTGTTCTTTATTCATAAACAGAACTATCATATACAAACGACAATCATAGAATGATGGCCGAATTCGATAAATTATATAGAGAAAATGTCAATAATGCATTCATTTTACGTTATATGTGTATATATTATGCCTATATTTATTAACGACCTATATAATGTAAAAGCTTTTAAAAAATCCTGAAAATAAATGTCTTCGCTAATTAAGACCAAAATGTATTCTTTACTGTACTATATATACCGCGATAATTACATTTTATCATTCAAAATATATAGGTCTACATATATACGACATTAACGTCGTGAATCGCCGTCTTTTTGTTTTAAATAAAATGCAAAAAATAAATAAAACAGACGAATGTTATAATCCATATAAAATTATTCAGCTGATGATTTATTACTCCTTTATTAAACTAAAGATGAAAAATGTGGAATGCTTGAACTATAACATGTTAACCATGTAATTTACGTATAATTTAGCGATATGTTGGTTCTGCTGACCGTTTAAAAAGACGAGCGAGGGCGTTTAAGTATTAATATGAAAATAAAAAGCGTTGTGCACATATTAAACACGCAAACAAAATTACGGTAAACGAAATATTGTATTTGTTTTCGGGTAAAAGTAAACTAAAATTCATTCATTTCTTTCGTTGAGGTTGCAAAGGCCTCAAACTTCAAAAAGTGTCAACGTTATATCGCCAGCCACAACAATATGCTGGCTATAAATTTGATTCGAATTTTCTTTTACTTGCATGGCCTGGATATGCGTACAAAAAATTTCGGGAAAACTGAGCAAGATACTTCAAAGTTTAAACTTAGATTTTATAAAATACTCTCGCTTATTCATTCGTGCTATGGTATCTTGCTATTTGGCGTGGCAAGCATAACCCCGATAATTAGCATCGCATTCACCTTATTGGTACTTTTAACAAGAGAGGAATTGCAAACTAACGTAAATATTTCACAATGGTTGCGTAAAATACTACTCCAACTTGTGTGTGGATACGTGTACGTTAAAATTCATTACAGGATTCAAAAATGGCGCCGGGTTTTCGAACTGATGGAGGAGGATATAGGCGTCATTTGTACTGTTAAAGTGCAAAAGCAATACAACAAAACGATGACTGTCCTAATTGTCGTTTGTGAGTCCGTTTCGTTGTTCATGGGTTTGCAGATTATTTTCGGGAAGAGCACAGAGCAAGAAAACTCCGACTTGACATTTACAGCCATTGACATATTGCAACAGAGTTTTCACGTTGATGCTTCTCAAATGTTGAAGCAATTGGTAAACGCCAATCGAATTTTTTATCCATTCCAATTGTTTATTGGATTTTTATACGCAATTCTCTGCTACGCCATGACGGTTCTATACGAGCAATTGGAAACGAAATGCATGAAAGAAAAGCTAAAAAAGCATAGAATACTTGGAAATCTCGTCCTGTCTTCCGATGGAATTTTCGGAGAGTTATACTTCCTGACAACTAGTTATTATGTCGTTGCTTTAGTCCTTCATCTACAGATGCTAAAAATTGAACCAATGACAGTACATAAACTAATAAATACCTTGTATCAAGCTCTCGCCTTTTCGTTGAAGGTTTAATCAGGCGCTATCCTCAATGAAAGAGTAAGTCGTTAATACAAAAGCGCAAGCAATTCATTTTAATGACCTAATCGGAGGTTTTACAATTTCCCCACTTATGAATTTATATTATCGATTTTATATCTCTGCAAGCTGAACCCAAAAGTATCATCAGCTTTCATACGAGCGCTCGTACTTACGTTTTAAGCACCTATTGTATACTTGTAGTACTATATATTCAGAACAACCAGGGCCTAATTTCCTCAAAAATCACCATTTTTATTTCAGATTAAGTCATCATTGAAATCACCAGCAAGCTGCTTTGATCAAACTGACCAGTCAGAAGAATTTACGAAGGCAATTACAAAGAAGATACAACAATGTTTTCATTAAAAGTTTGGATACTAATTACATCAAAACGTTTCTTCACAGGACCACGAAAAATTGTTGCTTTATCTGAAGGAATTTCGAGTAGTTAACCGGGCGGTGATGACTATAGGTGGCTTTACGCCTGTTAACAAAAGCATGATATTTACAGTGAGTGGTGAAAAACTTGTATATGACACAATTGGACTTTATTCCAGAGATAATTTTTCATAAATGTGACTGTTTGTTATGATGTTTATTTCAACAGTTTGCTGGTACGATTGTCACGTATTACCTCATCTTGGCACAACAGTTTAGAAAACTCTCAGTTGCGCAGATAGCATCTAGTGAAGTTACCACTACTCTCTACGAATTGTCTACAGAGAATGCTTATTCATCAAATGTGACATACTTTTAATCGGTCACCATAAATCGACCAATTGGTCACCCTACCAATTCGTCGATTTTGTTGAATATTTCACCATAAAAAAACCCAAAGTTGGTGGTTTTTTGAGAAAATCTTTCTTCAGTTTATTGCAATTCTTCTGAAATCGAAATTATTAAAAGTATACAATTGTACAGTGTATAGCCAATTCAAACCTTCGAAACATTAATGCTGTCGACAGATCCTGCAAACCAACATGTATTTAGAACCGACTAAGCTTTGATTGCGTGAATTGGCTCTGGGAAGAATTTCTTAAAAAGCTTTTGTTGCTTACTTATAATCATATAAAACCTTGCAATGTTTTTGTGAAAATTTGAGCTAATCACAACAGATTTGTCTCAGATCAAAATCAAGGAAACATTTGGTTGAGCATGAATGCTTGTCTTAATTACAAAGAAGGCATCCTTTCAGGCGATGAGTTCTTTTAATGAGTAAATGCAATCCACATTACATTTCAAAATGATATTTCCTCACTTTCCGAAGGAATACACCGATAAATTAGTTATATTTAAGTGTCGTTATATTTAATGCACAATTAATGATTGAAGTTCGCCATCGGTGTTATGCTACCTTATCTTAATTAAATAAATGTGTATTTACATGTACCTTTAATAAAACAAATACGCTACACACTACATTGCTTTGTTATTTTTTACTTTCTTTGGAAATACACCAAATATATATATACTGACATTTATGTACGTTCCCTATAGGCAATTCGTTATGCTGTTTTATCGAAAATAAATGGTATTTCAACCTACATGTATATAAAACAAATGTACTGTGCATTGCTTTGTTTAACAATCAAAATCATCTTTATACGTGTTCAATGTATTGAACCTTTTTAATGCATTTGTGCATTTAGAACATTTTATAAGGTTTTTGAAAAAGAACCTTTCTGGGAGTTCTACGGGTTCTCCTGGCATAGCGAGGGAAAGAACCTCAAAAAGTTCTATTCGGTGTTCCTTTTTTTAGAGTGTGTTTTAAAATCGGGGATCTTTTCCACTTAAGCCCAACCAAAAAGTTAACCCCCGCCACCCGCCATGCTTCCACTTTCGTAATTAGTATGCTGTTTTCAAGTGAAATAAGGTAATCCCATCTTTTTATTACCTAAATTGGGGCTCCGCCCCCAAACCTCTACAAAGGGGGGCTCACGCCCCTCTTATACCCCCCACAGTATGGACCTGCAGCCACCACACCCCTGCTGACCTAACCTAGCCAAAATTAACATATTTACACCTATTACACATATTTAAACCTAACGATATTTAAAGTTGGATAAAGCATGCACACAATTTTTTATCAAAAAATAAACAAGTTATTTCAAATTATCAGATTAATTCATGTTATTTTATCTGGTGGCAAAATACCAAGTTTAAAGAATTAACTGGTCTAAGATTTCTTCGAGGCAATATTAATCTGAACTTTAATAAAAGAATAAACGTTACTTTATTAAAAATAAATCGAAATTAAGACTAAGAATGAGTACTCTGATTAAACGAATCAGGTTATCATAAGAATGGCTTTCAGGTGGCTGGCAAAGGTGGCGGGGCTTAACTTTTTGCGCGGGAAGATTTTGCATTAGTGGCGGGGCTTAAGTGGAAAAGATCCAAAATGGATCTCAATAATGTAACTATTATATACATTTGACTGATGCAGAATTTCGACATGTAAACGTCTTGATACTTGACAATGATTAAATTCCTTTTATAAAACTCAAAATGGGAAACTTAAAAGTGAATTTAACTCTTTCGACTCCAGTGTTGACATTTGTCAACATTAAGTTTAAAACATTTCATTGATAATTTGAGCTTCAGTTCAATTACTCGATCTCTAAGATATCACCGAACGTAAAAGGATTTCACCGGGCATGGTGCCATTTTCTAGTATTGCCAAATCTTACTTTAACCAAAAGATTTTTGAGGATTCTGAGAAATAAATCTTACTAAAAAGATTCAGTTTTATATCAATCGACATTGTTCTTTATTCATAAACTGAACTGCCATACAAACGACAATCATAGAATGATGGCCGAATCCGCTAAATTAAAGGAAATGTAAGTTATGTAACGTTATGTTTACGTTATATGTACACATTATTCCTATATGCAAATGTAAAATGTAAAAGCTTTAAAAAAACTAGAAAAAAAATTTCTACGTTAAGACCAAAATGTATTCAGGGTGCCCCCAGTAATTTCATTGTCAACTACCCTGACTTTTCCAGGTTTTAAAAAAAAATTCCCTGACCAATGACAACGTAAAAAATTGACACTGGAAAATATTTTTTTAAATTTACTAATTTTGAAAATTAACATGGAATTTTTTTTTAAAAGTTTAAAAAATTGCATGAACATTTTTTAAAATGTGACAATTTTGTATCCGGCAAATTTTTAAAATTTGTGCTCGGAGAAAGTGAGAAATTTTGCGAAATTTTTCTCGAAAAATGTGAAAAACTTTGCATATTTTTACACGAAAAAGGTACAAAAGTTTGCAAATTTGTACTCGGGAAACGTGGAAAATTTTGCAAGTCTGTACTCGGAAAATTTTGCAAATTTATACTCGGAAAACGGGAAAAAATATACAAACTTGTTCACAGAAAAAGAGGGAAAGTTTGCAAAGTTATATTCGGAAACATGAAAAATTGTGCAAATTTGTAAATGGAAACGCTGAAAATTTTAAAAATCTATATACATGTACTACAAAAATGTGGAAAAATTTTAAATTTCTTTACTCGGAAAATTTTGAACTAACCATGTAGAAGTTTGAATTTTAGATCGCCATGACGGCATAGAATTTCCCAGACATTTTCAAAATAAACTATTCTTCCCTCACCTTTTCAGGTAATTTTCAAGTTCCCTGACTTTTCCAGGTTTTCCAGCTCTGGGAAAAGCCTGGTATCCATATAAGATTAAGCATATCTACCGTGATAGTTCTACATTTTATCATTGAAAGTATATATAGTGTCTATATACGACATTAACGCCGTGAATCGCAGTCAAAAAGACTGCGGTTTTAGATAGAATGAAAAAAATAAATAAAACAGACACATAATGTTACAACATGTAAGTTAATTTACTTATAAAATTATTCAGCTGATGATTTATTACTCCTTTATTAAACTAAAGATGAAAAATGTGGAATGACTGAACTATAATTAACATGTTAACCATACATAATTTATGTGTAATTTAACTATCAGGTTAAACTCCAGGCACATGTTCGTTCTGCTAACTGTCTAAGAAGACGAGCGAGGGCGTTTCAGTATTAAATTGAAATTAAAAAGCGTTGTTCACGTATTAAACACGCAAACAAAATTACCATGTAACGAAATATTGTAGCCTATTTGTTTTTGGACAGATCTATAAAAAATAAATTCGTTGCAAGCAGTTGCATTGGGATCAAACTTCAAAAAGTCTCAAGGTATCCACAGCATGCATGCACAACAATATGCTGGCCCTAAATTTGATTCGAATTTTCTTTTACTTTCATGGCCTGAACCTGCGTGCAAAAAGTTTTGGGGTAAAGGAGCGAGATATCCCAGAGTTTAAACGCAGATTTTTTAAGGTGCTCGCATATTCATTCGTGCTATGGTATCTTGCTATTTAGTGTGGCAAGCATAACCCCGATAATTGGCCTCGCATTTACCTTATCGGTACTTTTAACAAGAGAGGAATTGCAAACTACCGTAAATATTTTACAATATTTGCGTAAAATACTACTCCAACTTTTGGCTGGATACTTATACGTCATAACGTATTGTAGCTAGGATTCAAAAATGGCGCCAGTTTCTCGAAATGCTGGAGGAGGATATAGGCCTCATTTGTACTTCTAAAGTGCAAAGGCAATGCAACAAAATGATGACTGTCCTTATTGTCGGTTCTGAGTCCATTGCGTTGTTCATGGGCTTGCAGATTATTTTCGGGAAGAGCACAGAGCAAGAAAACTCCGACTTGACATTTACAGCCATTGACATATTGCAGCAGAGTTTTCACGTTGATGCTTCTCAAACGTTTAAGCAATTAGTAAACGTCAATCGAATTTTTTACCCATTCCAATTATTTACTGGAGTTTTATACATAATTCTCTGCTACGCCATGGCAGTTCTATACGCGCAATCGGAAACGAAATGCTTGAAAGAAAAGCTAAAAAAGCATAGAATGCTTGCAAATCTCGTCCTGTCTTTTGATGGAATTTTCGGAGAGTTATTCTTCGTGACAACTAGTTATTATGTCGCCTCATTAGTCATTCATTTACAGATGCTAAGAATGGAACCAATGACAGTACACCAACTAATAAATACCTTGTATCAAGCTCTCGTCTTTTCGTTCAAGGTTTATGCAGCTGCAACCCTCAATGAACGAGTAAGTGTTAATACAACTGCGCAAGCAATTCATTTTAAACACCTAATCGGAGGTTTTACAATTTCCCCACTTATGAATTTATATTATCGATTTTATATTTCGGCAAGATGAACCCAAAAGTATCATCTGCGTTTATACGGGAGCACGCCCTTACGTTTTAAGTACCTATTGTGCACCTTATTGTGTACACCTACAGTATATAGAGGACAATTAGGGACAAATTTCCTTAAAAATCACAATTTTTATTTCCGATTAAGTCATCATTGAAATCACCAGCAAGCTGCTTTGATGTAACTGACCAGCCAGAAGAATTTACGAAGGCAAATAATTCGCTGTTTTGTTCCAAGCTATCCTATACAACAACGTATTCATTGGAATTTCGGATACTAACTACATCAAAATGTTTCTTTACAGGATCACGAAAAGTTCTTGCTTTACCTGAAGGAATTTCGAGTAGTTAACCAGGCAGTGATGACTATAGGTGATTTTACGCCTGTTAGAAAAAGCATGATATTTACAGTGAGTGGTGAAAAACTTGTACGACACAATTGAACTTTATTCCAAAGATAATTTTTCATAAATGTGACTGTTTGTTATGATGTTTATTTCAGCAGTTTGCTGGTACGATTGTAACGTATTACCTCATCTTGGCACAACAGTTTAGAAAATTCTCCGCTGCGCAGCTAGCATCTAGTGACGTTACCACTACTCTCTACGAATTGTCTACATAGAATGTTTACTCATCAAATGTGACATTTTTAATCAGTCACCATAGATCGACCAATTGGTCACTGGACTAATTCGTCCATCTTGTTGAATTTTCAGAATGTTTTTTTTTTTTTATTTTTTTTTGCACCAACAAGAATATTTCCACATAGCTATAGAAAAATGCACGGTTTTGTTCCCCGTAAACTTTCAAGGTGGTTTTTGTGAGTTAAAAAAATGTTCCTATACCCATTATTGCAATTCTTCTGAAATCGTAATTATTATTAAAAGAATACAGTGTATACCACTTCAAACGCGCGAAACATTAATGCTATCCAATAATCCTGCAATCCAATATTTAGAACCGACTATGCTTTGATTGGGTGAAATTGGCTCGTGGAAGAATTTCTTAAAAGGCTTTCTGTTACAACTATTTCACCATTTTTTCATTAACCTAATCAAGCTTTAATTCTATAGCAAATATTATTGCAAGTATAGATAGAACTATCGAAGACGAAATATTCTGACACCTCACAGGACGTGCTATCACGTCACGTGAACATTCATTTTTGCAGATACAAGTATGGAATTTCCTTTCTTCAAATCAGTTTTTATATTTTTAATAACTAACATAGTTTACAAATTATTTAACTTTGCCTGGTGTACACTGTTATCATTTGTTATGGGACCCTTGATCAGATTTTAGGTGAGGTACACAGTTCCGAAACTAAAGACGTAATTAATTCTACGTCATTATAAATTAAACTATCGCATACCGTACATGTAAATGTAATACATTCGCAAATGTAAATTATTCGACATAAAATTACTTGATAAAGATTTCAAGATAAAAGCTACGCATGCATTGACAGGCGTAATTGCATGGCATTAAGGCGCATTATTGAAGAAATGACTGAATTATTAAACGGAATTTTATAATGGTGCATGTACATAATAAAGAAGCAGTAGGTCCTACTCTGTACAGTTACGCACAAAAATAAAATGTAGTTGATGCAAGTATACTGCATAAGGAGGCTCCATTAATTATGTGAGGCGTTTAGGGAGGGGGAGGGGGTCGAGACGAATCTCACCCAATCTCACGTGGGGGAGAGGGGGGGGGATAAATACGGCAAATATCGCCTAATTTTTTTCGCGCAAGAAACTGGAAAATTGCGAGAGAACTAGGCTAAATTAAGAAAAATATGTTTCTTCAATAAAATATGGCTAAATCCTACACAATAATATTTATCGCGGTTACGGGAACGCCACAATGATGGTTCCAGTAGTCACTCTTGAGACCATACATGAGTCCCCGTGGACTGAAC
Source organism: Megaphyllum sjaelandicum (assembly GCA_034698745.1). Taxonomy (NCBI): domain Eukaryota; kingdom Metazoa; phylum Arthropoda; class Diplopoda; order Julida; family Julidae; genus Megaphyllum; species Megaphyllum sjaelandicum. Next base: position 14,165 of record JAQGBX010000877.1, read on the forward strand.
TATATAATGAATATTCTTACGAATATTAGTAGTTCCTATTCAAGTATTTTATTGTTCGATTATCTTACTGTGATTCTAGACTACGTTCTATAGTATTAACTATTCTTAAATAAAAATAATTAAGCAAATTATGTTTTTTTAAATAAATTCAATGCAGTCAAGCATGCAGATTAACGTATTTACACTGAAAATACGCATTTTGAAAAATCTCACGTGAGATTATGGGGTGGGGGAGAAAGTCAAGCCAAATCTCAAGACATCTCACCAGGGGGGGAAGGGTTGAAATATCACCAAAATCGCCTCACGTAATTAACATGACATTTTTGAATTCACGCAATTTGTGAAACATGCATGTATTTTAAATTCGGGTTCCACATCTCCGATCTAGGATGCGTCGCTACACTATTATACAGTGTACATGTACAGTATATCCTTATTTATAAAAGGATTCCCAGTATAAGCAATTAGAGCAATTTTTGATTCTATTGGTGTGAATTAGAAATAAACTAAATGTATAGTTTTTAATTCTCTTGCACTTGGGAAATATGTAAAATTATACTGCGAAATGTGTTACAGTATGTGATGTTTACTTTGTGTTTGACAGAAGTCATCATTGCGGGTTTTAGTTTAATATTTTTTATGGGACGTCAAATGGTACACGATATCTCAAGTGCATTTTAAATTATTCTTGAATTTTATTTTTTGAAAATCAACGGGAACATGCGAAATTTGTATTATTCTTAAAGGAAAAAACGGCATTTACGTTTCTACACCAGGGTTATAATAAGTTCACAAGAAAGTAATAATTATCTACATGAATAATGCACTTCATGTCCAGAGTTCAGCATTGCATGGCGTAAAACGAAACTTTATAATCAAGTGGGATGTAACATTTTCCTTCTAGCTTATTATCGTGGCATGCGCATGTACAATAACGGCTACATAATAAATTAACTGAAACTGCAAAATTTTACATAATATATTGTGTAAGTAAAATGTAAATAGCAGTCTTATAGCATACAATTTAAAGGCCAAAATTGTAAGCAATTGCTTATACAAGTATAGTTAAATTTCTCTGATGCAATAAATTTATCAGGAACTACACAGCTCGTATATTGCTCTGTGACACATGTGACACTCTGTGACATTAGAAAATGTCACAGTTAGTATCTGGCTATAGTATTATATAAAATTCTAAAAGACTGCATGTACCAAGTTTATTACTGACTTTGTTGACCATTCCTTAAAAATATTTAGTTATGTATTTACATCGCGGCTTTTAAAAATTTATAGAAATGTTAGGAAAATATTTGACTTTATCAAACATGCATAAATTTTGATTACAACTTATTTATTTCTTTACATTAAAAAACGTTTTCAGAATTAATATTTATAAAGATTTATAAACCTCTGTTCGGATTAGACTGACTATCAACAGAGCTAATTGAAAATTATTGTCAAGCAATTATTATCTTAGTTTAGAAAATTATGCCATTTAAAAGAATGGTTAGTTTAAGTTTAGTCTTTTTAAGATCGCCATTATTTATGTAAACATAGACTCATAAATATAAGTTATAAACAAAGCTAGCTCAACGAAAGAACAGAAACTTCATATACTGTAAGTCTGTAAGTATAATCAGTACCTGTCCAATTCAATCCTTTACCCTACAGTCAGTACATAGTACCATTTGGCAGGAGGGATCATTATGCAAATTAAATCAGACTAAACAGTCTGGTCATGATGGATCCCAACATCAGAATGAAATTACATTTCCAGTATTCGGAATCTAAACGACAAGGATGGGATTGGAAAGGAATACGGTCATGGCCGATTTATTATAGGAACTATCCCAGCATTCGCCTGAGAGATTATGGGAAATTATGAAAAACCACTTCAACCATTTAAACGTGATGTTAAAGGAACTATGGTAAAAATTTTAAAACAGGGAATTGATATTGCTATATTAAATTATTAAAAGACATAATCAGAAAGATTTTAAATCCGTAAGAATTATAATGCAATTCATTGAAATCTTCATGTAATTCCCAAGAAAATTTTAATTTTACAATAACTTAATTAAAATATTGTAAGGAAGTAATAACCGAGAAATTTAAATATACAAGTTGAATTAAAATGCAAGCATTTTTCATCTTCTAATATCTAACTTTTCAACTTTATACAATTTGTCGAAAGCCGTTCATATAATATTAAGTCATAAATAATAGACGTTACAATACGTCGATTATTATTTGGAAGTCTTTACGAAAATCTAGAACTGCCTTATAAATTTTCCAATTTAGTATACATGTACCAGAAACTCGAAAAGAAGCAAATTGCTCAACCTTTAACACAGCTTGGCAACGATTCCAGAATAACATGTTATTGTTTAATATGCACACAGAACTTTATGCATAAAACCATATATAGTACAATAAGGTACTTTCTTCACATGTTAGCAGTTTGATTTATAAAAAATTAGAATAAGATGTTATTTAATCGTATTTAAATTACATGTTATGCTCAATGTGCATCAGTACACATGAAGTGAACATACCCAATAATTGGGCTAAAACGTGAAAGATTAACATATATAAAGCCAGGACAATTTCAAATATTTCATGCCTTCAAATATTTACAAACCAAATTCATCACAATATGATAACATTAAAATGGCTAGTGTACATATTTTTCGTTATAGGAATTGACATAAGGAAAGAAAAACATATCAAATTGAAAAGAAATTCGAATAGGGTAATCAACATTCTTGTAAAAGCAGGCTGGTTCGTTTACAGCTGTTACAGCATTTTATTCTTATTTTTCTGGGCATTAACATTGGTGAGCAATATATCCCCGATTTTGCTGTGGATAATTAGAAAAGAGAGCACATTTAACGATAATAGTAAGCAAATTTGGACCTGGCTAACTTATAATTCAAATCGGATGCAGTGTTTGTATGTATATATAAAATTGCGTACGACTAAATATAAATGTCGAAAATTTATTGCTCTTTTGGAGGAGAACATACTACGGCTTTGCCCTCATAAATTGAACAGGAAATTTAATATAATAACGACAGTTGCCTTCATTTGTCTTACTTGGTATGTTATCGTGAGTGGACTGCTGTACGCAAAAACTGGCTACCTTGAAGAAATAGATAAGTTAAATTACGTATCATTTTCAAAACTTGTATCCCACGTTCAACTTGCAAGAATGTTAAATTCATTCTTAAGGGTAAAACCTATCTTCTGTTTTTTCAATTTTTTCATTGGTATTTTGTACATATTTTTCTGCTATATAGTAGCATTTCTGTACGATATAATTTGCAAAAAACATAGCACAAACACGTCATCACATGCGAATTTTACTCTAGCCGAAAGCCTTGCCATAAAAGATAAGATGGAAAAGCATAAAATGCTCGGAAATGTTGTTAAAGGCTTTGATGATTTATATACAGAAATGACTTCTTTGTCAATTGGTATAGCTATCATTCAGCTAATCGTACACACGCAATTAGTAGAAAATATTTTTAGTCAAAACCAAATTTCAGTTACTTTAGTGATGATTTTTTTGATATCTTTTAAAATATACTCTGCTGGAAGACTCAACGAAAAGGTAAGTACTAAATAAATGTTTACTGGTATTTTGTTTAATAAAATAATACATGTACATGTCGATAAACGTATTTGTAGTTTAATCGCTACATTTTTAGAAAATGTTCAGAAAACCCTCGTTCATGAACATGTAGCTCCATATATATTTGGCTAAACACACACTTATTTTGAACCTGCTTTATTTTATTTAGTCATGTTATCAAATTGTTCAAAAATAAAGTTAAACTACTAAATCTTAAAAATATTTTGTTTTTAAGACGAGAAAAATAAAAAATGACGTAAACTAACTTCATTTCGGGATCCCCAAGAAAAAAACAACCACAATATTCATTAAGAATATGAAATTTTACTCTTATATTTACTTGACGACCAAGTAATTAACAGACTATACTTGCTTATTATGCCTTATTATTAAATCAATCATTCAATAAATAAAAAGACCTGGCCAATACGTTATGAAAAAACGACAATTCGCCGCCTATGTGGCATTCTTCAAGCTTACTAGAATTAAAACATTACAATAATGTAAAAATCTAAAGTTCAAACAGTCAATGAAAAAACTAGGGATACATTTTGGCAAAGAAATAATTGACCCCAAATTAGTAACCAAAAAACGTCACATGGGAGGGGGGGGGGGGCGCCGCCTAGTTTATTAACTAATTTTCTTTCGACCACTTGCAGCTAGAATATTTACTGAATTAATCAATGTTTGTCATTTTCTTTCTTAATTACTTTTAAGATCTCATATTTCTATTAGATTAAATCTTCATTAAAAATGGACATGAACGAAAATGGTCATCAGGCAAACTTTTCACGAGTAACACAAATTTACTAAATGAATAAATATTTATTTTTATGAAACAAAGAAAGATTTACTAATTATTGCATAATAATAACGTTTCAGATTCACTATAGCTACTTGTTATACTTGAAGGAATTTCGCATTGTCAACCAAGCAGCAATGACTTTAGGAAGTTCCACTCCTATATCCAAAAGCTTTATTTTCACGGTAAACCTATACAGTAAAATAAGGCCTATGCAAAAAAACATCACAGTACCAGAGAACAATCTATGGTTTACAAAAAAATATTTACTATTAAAATGCACTTGTCGGAAGAAAATGCTAAATAAAATGTAATTAGCACGCTTTAAGTTTGATAAAAGAATTATTTTTATAATGCTTTAATAAAAGTATATAGGCCTACAGGGTGATTGGTATAAAGTCTTTGACCAGAGAAAAAAAAATTTTATCTTTAAAATGGTAACATCTACGAAGATAATTCTTTTAAGTAACTTTTAGAGTCGACCAAAAGCTATCCGAAAACCATATTCTCTGCGACCTTGGTAATGCATTTAAATTACCAATTGTTTGCCCGCTGGTTGGCGCTAGTGGTCAAAAAAATTAACTTTCTTACTTCTAAGTGCCAACGAATGCATACCCTAAGCGTGTATAGAGTAACTCGTGGAGAAGAAAAATTCTGGCTCGCTGTGCTATGTTCAAAACAGTTTTAAAACCAACTTTATTATAATAATTAGGCATCGCTCTACAATTGTACAACGTAATAATTAATTTACACCTTTAACGTATCTGCAGCGGTTTCTGACATGTCTGCAAAATCCCTAGACCAACATGTGGCACATGGATGACCTTGAACGTGACATTCAAGGTCGCAGAGAATATGGTTTCTGGATAGCTTATGGTCGAATTTAAAAGTTACTTAACAGAATTATCTTCGTAGCTGTTACCATTTTAAAGATAATTTTTTACTCTGGGCAGAGACTTTACCAATCACCCTGTCTGTATTTAAATGTTATTTGCAATACACCAAATTGAAATGATTTCGTATGTTCATAATGTATTGTATATTTCATTTGTTTGAGCTTTAGAGAAACTCTAAAGACACACTGAATTTTTAATTTTATTTTTAGATCATAGGCATAATAATAACCTACTACTTGATTTTGGTACAGCAGCTGGCCAAATTTGCAGCCGGGCCTCAATCAGCTCTAGCCAACACAACAATTTAAGTGGGCTCCTGAAGACAACTGAACTTTCCAAACTTGAAATCTATTTACCTATGTTAATCGTCATATCTGCAAATGCAAGTTATACAGTATTTTAACAAATTATTTTAACGTGGAAATAGTGTCATCCTAACAACCGCGAAAGTGCCTGCTAAACATGCTTAAGTGCCAGCTAGCGTATATTACTCCTTGAATCTATACATAATACATGAGTTAACTGGTTTTATACATTACAAATGCCACGGTACTTAATAATTATGTAAATAATTTCAAATTGATTTCTGAAAATGGACGATATACATGTTCTTTTTGTTATAGATTTAAAAAATCACATACATCCCAAGTGGTATCACAGATTATAGAGTAGGCAACTCATTATTTTTTTGTGACCACCTCAATAAACTTGAGATTTGTGCACATATAGTCGTTAGGCTATTAACGCATATATAATTTATGGCAAGATATTCTTTCAGCATTTAATTGCTCCTGTATTATGCATACTAAAATGTAACGCAACTTTCACAATATAATAGAATGTAACTTTGTTGTAAACAATTATATAGATAATGTATAATGTAAAACAACTAATTCAAGATGTCGATTACATTAACAAATGACGGCCTATAAACATGACTGATATAACTAACAAAGACGTGTATAGCTGTAATTAACAATCGAGTCTTAAGTGAAGGATAATGTTATCAAGTTTCCACCAAACACTCACTAAGGAATTCGAGGTTCATTCAAGGTTCTTCAGAAAAAATTAGCCATTTTTTTCTCATAAAGATGCTTTGAAGCAGCTCAACTAAAAATGGCGGCCACGATTGTTTTTTTATTATTTCATTTCACTCTCATTACAATGTTTTCGTTATAAGGTTGAATTGGGCATCCCTGGGATACTTGCTTGCTGCAACGAAACTGCCTGTTCTGTCGTTTGCGACGATTACGGCTCTAGTGGTCGCGAAGACATGGCTCGGGTTGCCATTAAATTCCATTTAATTCCGATTACGGTTGAATCAGAATTCAGAATATTCATGAACAAACATTAAACATGTTTTCACAATGTAACAATGTTGCCAATATAGTGTGTTGACGTAACCTATATACCTGATGTGGCTGGGCGGGTCAACACTTCTTTTGATTGAACACTACGTTTTTTTTCTACCGGCATGTCCTAATGTGCTTATCAGTGCTTGGAGCACTCCGTTTGTACATTTTATCCACCTATTAAACCAGTCCATAAAGGTGGCAGGATGGTTGCTAGATTGGAATATGATTACAGAACACGACCAAAAAAAACACCGTTTATTTTAAACGGCGTTTCGTCACCATGTGGCATTATTCAAGTTTAAATAATAAAAATGAAAATACAATACACAATCATCACTCAATTCAAGTTAAAGAAACACAATAAATGCAAAGAGTGTAAAAACCTTCATTAACTTCTAATAATTTCGCCTGTCTTATCCTCCACACACGTTTCTCGTTATTTTGTTTGTGGTTTTAGTGTTCTTAATTCACTCGTAATCTTTAGGTGTTTTCCTTAACTTGCAAGCCTTAGCGTGCGATTTTATTGCTTTAAATTAATTCGAAATTCTGCATGGTATTTTATTTTAAAGAAACATTAATTTATTACCAAAGGTTATAGGAATACACCAAAGAATCGTAAGCTTGGCAACGATTCTCGAATAAAAAGCCTTATTGACATGATGTTTTATTATACACGCAGTAGGGTACTGCACATTCACGAAACTAAAAATTGCTTTATATAGGACAACTTAAAGACACTTTCTTTAAATAATGTCGGATTAATAATTGTTCGTACTAAATTTAGAATTTGTATCTATTTCCTTTTATTTAAATTACATACGATGCTCAAGGAACACACGCATACCGAAAATGCATCGTGCAACATAATTGCGCTGAAACATGAAATCCGCAAAATCTTAAACATGTTCAAGCCCTCAGATACTTAATTTACCTTCAACACAAATACTTCACAATATGATTTTCACATTGCAATTGATAGTGTACATATTATTAGCTATATATAGGAATTGACGTAGGCCTACGTGATGAAAAACGGACCAAATTTAAACCGAATTCGAACAGGGTTACCAGTATTGTTCTAAGAGAAGGCTCGTGCGTTTACGATTGTTACACCCTGTTTTTCATGTTTCTTGGATTCCTAAATGTTTGCATCCTTGCATAACACCGCTGTATTACAGAAAAGCTCTAGGCTCTGGTTAGTTTAGGATTCGAGCTTTCCTGTAAAGTAGCGGTGTTATGCATGGGTGCAAACATACAAAAGCCCAGAAGTCATTTGTTTTGTGGCGTTCGATAATTAAATGTTCCAAATGGAGCCAATAAACTAATTTTACGACGCCCTACAATTTTCCAATTTACACCGGTAGTGCAGGAAGCACGGTGTAGAAGTTAGTACTGCAGTGACCTTAAACGGTTGGTCCAAGGGCAGCCACGATCACATTTGCAGATTCTACAATTGTACACATCCAGAACCTGTCATTTCGATTGTGAACATAGGTGAGAAATGCATAGCAGCGCTATAGTGTAGGAAAGCTCTAGGCTGTGGTTTGTTTTAGGAATTGAGCTATCCAGTAATGTAGTGGTGTTATGCATGTGTGCAAACATACAAAAAGACCAAAAATGATGTTTTGTGGCGATCGATAATTAAATGTTGTAAATGGACCCATTATGCACATTTTACGACGCTCTACACCTTTCCAATTTATACTGGCTGGTAGTGCAAGAAGCATGGTGTAGAAGTTAGTGCTGTGGTGACCTTAAACGGTTGGTCCATGGGCAGCCACGTTAACACTTGCAGATTCCATGTATGCACATGTGTATGAATTCTAATCATAACCATTCTATACACATCCAGGACAGGTCGTTTCTATCGTGCACATGGGGGAGAAATGATGGGTGCACTGGTCCATCCTTTTTGTATCACAATGGATACTTGTATTTTAAAGCAAAACTTCAATGACATAATTAACTCAAATAATAGATAATATTATATCAGAATATAAACATGTACTTTAGGAAGTACAATTGTGAAGGCCCTCCTCCACTAAGAGTGTGGCGAGCGAAGCCACGAACAGGTAGGTTATCACGCTGCGCTTTTGCTTCGCACATGTGAATTGTTACCAATTTAAGACGAACACCATATAGGAGCAATGTTATAATATAGTCCAAATTGTACATAAATTATAATCGTTATATGTACCAGCAAGGAGCGTTTTTTACATCGCTAAAAATTACGCGACCTAGAAAATCAGGGAATTGATTAAGTATAACGACACAAAATTTCCTACCTTATCGGGTTGAATCCATGTTGGAACAGGGTTGAAAGTAGGTAACCCTGATGTAAATTGTAACCGATCACAAACGCGCACCAATCAGCCATCTTGTTGGAACTGTTTTAAACGTGTAGAATCCGTGTTGAAACTTGTTTAATTTGCAGACCACGTACGAGTGCCAATCAGGCATCTTACTGAAGCGTGTTCAATACGTGTTTAAGTTGTGTTTGAAAGGCGTTGAATTCCTGTTTAGAATCCGCGTTGAATTCGTCTTTAAACGTGTTGAATACATGTTGAATCCTTGTTGAAAATGCAATACTAAGCACACAATGTAAGAAATCACGTCCCAGGTCTCCCTGTAGTCGGTCATCTCGTAGAAACGTGGTGAATGTACGTGTTGAAAATGCAATGATGATGCAATATTACGTAACACGCCAAACCGCCATCTTGAGAGAATGTACTCATGAACCTAAACGAAAAACAAGAAAACTGCTACATTCAGCAACACAAATTAGACTGCGCAGGCACATTTTGCTCCACGGTTTATACTTTCTTGCGAGACATCAAGTGAGGTACTCAGACGCTTTACGAATCGTACGTACGTGAAATCGTGAAAGTCGTGATAGTCGTGAAATCACGTGTGCGACATCGAGACGCTAATTGGTTGTAAATAAAATTCAAGGTTTTTAAACCAACGAATGCATTCATTCAACGCACGGCACTTAGACCTCACGATTAAAAGTACGATTCTTAATACAGGGTTCCCCCAAGATATTTCATTTTCAAATTCCCTGGCTTTTCGAGGTTCCTGAACAAACTTCCCTCAGCATTGACAATGTCAAAATTGATGACGTAGGACAATGTTATCCACAATTTAGCAAAATCGACACATCGCAATATTGAATATTTACTAAATTTACTAATGGCAGTTATGAAAAATTTTGACAATTAAAATGAAAAATTTAAATTTTACAAAAGTAGCATGATACATTTTGAAAATTTGACAAATCTGGATTCAAAAAAATGTAGAAAAAGTGTACATGTACTCTGAAAAGGTTGAGAAATTTGTAAATTTGTCCTAGGAATCTGTTGAAAATTTTGCGAATTTCTCCTCGAAAACAACGGAAAATTTTGCAAATCTGTACTACAGTTAACATTTAATCTGTTAAACATTTTGCAAGTTTGTACTCGGAAACTGCTGAAAATTTTGCAAATTTGTACTCGTAAACTGTTCAAAATTTGTCACATTTATCCTCTGAAATTGGTGAACATTTCGTAAATGGGCCTTGAGCAACCACGTGGAAACATTAATTTTTATTTTTGACAGCATCGACACGTTGAATTTCCCTGACTTTTTCGAAATATGTAATTCTTTCCTGACTGTTCCAGGTTTTCCAGGTCTGGGTAAAGCCTGTACGAGGCTTAAACTTAGGTACTCAGAAGCTTTACGAATCGTACTTTTACAGTCGTGAAGTCACGTAGGCGACATCGAGACACTAATTGCTTGAAAATAAAACCAATGAATGCGTTTATTTGACGCACGCCACGTGACTTCACGACTTAAAGTGCGATTTGTATTGCCTACATGTACAGTATATCTGAGTAACCCGATCGAGGGCTTCATAATACCATTGTTATTGTAATTAAGGCTCAAATCGTAAGTAAATACTAACTGTTACGTAGTCCTGGACTAGGGCTTCGTATAGAACCACTCGTTTATCCTGCATGTATAGTTCACTAGCGGAAAAACCCGGCCCTTCCAGGGTAAAAATTGTTGATTGATTTTCTAACCTCTTTGATACAATTAAGAGTTAGATTTAGTTGTCATTGTCTCCAAAAGATGAAGCTATATGATCTGGATACATCCAAGATGGTAGGGGGGATGTGAAAAGACAAGGACAACTAAATCTAACTCCTGACCGCATAAAAGAGGTTAGAAAATCAAACAACAATTTTCACCCGGGAAAGGCCGGGTTTTTCCGCTAGTATTCTTTTAAATTGAAAAAATAAACATTCAAAGTGAATTGAAACCATAAGTAGTTACGTGAGCAACATAATGATTTGTACATATATACAGTGTACATGTATCAACGCTTAAACATTACATTTGTGTGTGGTTGATTTCGTAAACAACTCCGATATACTGAATGAGTTCTAATGCAGCGAAATTAGAAGAGAAAGCCTATATATACTAAATTATGAACCATACAGGTTTTTAAAGGATGTTTGTTTATCGACTTTTCAATGCTTTCACCTGACCTACAGTACGCATGTACTTTGATGTGTATATTGAGAACTTTTAATAGGATTATCGACACACGTTTGGCTTAACGGCAGTCATTTCAGCACTGCATTGTTACTTTGTCCATCCGCTTTAAACTAAGTAAAGATACGTTGTCTTTTGTACGTGCATGCGTTTCTGTATAATTAACAAAGCCGTCTTAATGGATAAATTGACTTTTTTACATCGACAATATGCGCAGTGGCCAATATGTCGCTAACTCTACAGTACATCGCGCTGCTGCAGTTGCTGTTAGGAATTTAATATTAAAAGAGTAAGCTGTATTATGTACCAAATTGGCTCGCCACGGTTGCCTTTGTTCGCATTTGCTTACATAATGTGTGCGCGCTATTCATTTGTTTTGATGTGCTGGAGTATCGTCGTATAATTCACAATAATTGCCTCCAAACCAGCAATTTGTTTCGAGCTAATTGTGGCTTGTTTGTATTTAGGAAGGTTGTTTTTTTCTGGGATGAACCCGCCCCATATTTATAACAAGTACACGTTAAAAGGGACACCAGCAACCACGTTTGAACTTTCCTAAATGGATCGATTTTTGAAGTCCTCTTCGTGTACATGTATAGTGCGCTCAGCCCCCTTGTAAAAGATAATTGGGTGTCGTCCAATCCCTTGTTATTCGTCCTATTATTTCTTCGACCAACCGCCATTTTTAAGCTTTTCCAACTCCAGCGTTTTCAATCTGAAGATGCATTTCTATTTTAGCAAATGATTGTACATTTAGAAAATATTTTTCTCCAAAGAAGAAGAATTTAAGAGTCTTATAAATTCATTTCTCATTATTGAAAATGAAATTTGCGGAAACGTGTTCGTGTTTTAATTATACAAAAATAAAAAACCTTGCACATCTCCTTACATTAATTGGATTACAGTGTATGGAAGTTCTTGGAAGGTCCGTAGTTCTCAAAACGGGATGGCGCATTTAGTTATGTACATGTGAATAGTAATTTGTAATCATAGCAATCCGTTTAATTTTTCTCGGACTTTATTCCTTCCAGACGCAGACAATTGTTTTGACGCCAATGTGACATTTTGGCTTATAAGAGCAGCGTTTCGAGGCATCGCCATGACGTCACTATGATAAATGTCCGTTCGCAAAACCGATAAATTCTAGACTTTTTCAATTTGGGAAGATTGGACAATAGCCTATTGCACCGTTGTTATGTTGCCAACAAGGTTTTCCCGACTAGAAAAAGCGCTGGAGTTGCAATTTCTTCAGGCTCTGGTCATTCCTGTCCCTAGAGCCGCTTTTTAAATTGTGAAAAAAACGAAACTAAATATTTTAGAGCGCTAGTAATTGCATTTCCCATCAGCATAAGCACTGCTCTGGGTTAATTTGAGAGATAAGTCCTTTCTCGGTATTATTTTTTTTTTCAAATTTCCATCGGACTATTTGTCTACGCGCCAAAATTCTGGGAACAAGCAGGCTTTCCCAGTACATGCACTACGATTCTATTCTTAGGCTAGAAAGGTCAGCCAAAATTTAAGGATTTTTCTTTTAAAGCGATCTATTCGTATAGTTGAAATTCCATGCAGAGTGTCATTTTGATAACCCTTAAAGTTCGCAAACTGCTGATATAGTCATTCTTGATAATATCTCGTACATACACTGGTTTCTTAGAGGGTCGCCCATATATTACGCATGTAAATGTTAATCATAATACGTTTTCAACGTCTCTACCGCAGTGTGATCGATGTTTAAACTCGGTTTTAATTCATGAATGGACATATCTACAATATATAAAATTCGTTAAACCATATCCTTCTATGGACGTTTTTATGAAAAAATACTTCATTTTATTGCATGCGATCAATTCGGAGCAGTCGAAGTCGTCCTTTGTGGACAGGCCCTGATCAACAAATGTCTTCATGACTGGCAAAAAACTGGACATCGTCTAGGTTGTCGTAAAACTTAGCGACATCAACGCGAAAAATGTTGACATGAGTCAGTTAAGAAAGTGAGATAAATCATCATCAACTATAGCAAAGTTCGCATGCATACATAGTACGAAGATATCATGCGCTTATTGTTTTGTAAGAAGTATTCCCATTAAAAAAGAAAAAAAGGCATGCAATGAAAACGAATGAATGTGATAATAAAAAGTCCCGAGTCTATTAACAGTTCTTAGGTCGAGATAGGAATTCAGTCGAAATTGCTCTTTCTAAGAGCGAGTTGTCTGATGCTCATCAATCAATTTGGATGGTATACAAAATGTCAGGAATTAAAGGGGGGATCGAACCAACGAGGAGGTTGCATTAAGGAAGAGGAGGCAAAGTGGCCAATGAAAAGCAAGGAAAAAAGGAACTCAGAGGTTCATTTAACATGGTAAAACGGATAACGCGAGAGCTATTACGCTTAATGATGCATATTGTAATGAGTGAAAGATCTCTAATTAAGCAGAAACCTACGATTGGCTTATCTCTATCATTACATCAATTGGATTTTTAGGCTTTCAGCCAACCTTGCTCGGCAAAAAAAAAAACAATAGGCCTCTTTAGAAAATCGTCTTAACAAGGTAGACCAGCATCCCTCAGGCGTGACGTCACCGAAATGGTATTTAAGTACTAAGACAGTTTTCCTAACAGTCCGGTGTACATGTACATGCTTTTACTCATGTTTTTGTGGGGAAAAATTCACGTGATTGCAAAATTCGAAAATGTCTCGAGTATTGCATTGTTTTGTAATGTGTAGATGTCACAGTTCTACAAGTTATGAACCTGGAAACTTTCAAAAACTATCGACTCGGTCATAAAATCTGTCGAATACAAAGTTTGTTCTTTCCATCGGACTTTCAGAGTAAATTTCATCCAATGGGAAATAAATATCGATTTGTGATCACTGTTTTAGATATAAAACTCAGATCAATACCTTTATATTATATGTTGGTCGAAGATCAAACGCCCGTACTTTCAACCTTTCATATTTTCACGAGTTACCTCAGCTTTAACATGACTAACTGACCGTAAATGGACGCGTAATGATCGCAAAAACACTATAATTCATAATACCGTTCACTTGCCGCTAAAAACTCTTCCATGAATTACAGAGCTTAGCACACAAAAAAAGCGAAATAACAGACTTTATGGCGTCTGCGTTATTATAAAGCTCTCGTGTTTTTCCCAAAGATTCAAGAGGTCCTTACATTCGAGAACGACTGAGATTTGAGAGCCATAACGACAAAGCCGCGGAATCCTATATGTATTTACACCAATCCTTATACACCTTAATCTGGACATTTCTAAAATGTATCGTATATAGAATTATTTTTTTGCTTTTTTGAGCTTTTTTTATAAGTAAAAATGTTTACATAATTTCTTTACGGATGCAAAAAAGGACTAGTGCAAACAACTATACGTCGTATTTATATCAAAAAGAAATAATTAAATTTAACTATTGTAGACCGTCTTTATGGTCCTCATAATGTAATTTCCCGAGTTTATGGGCGATCGGTTGTATCGCTGTCCTTACTAGAAGCCAAAAACATCCCAACTAGTCTTTAATTTTTTTCTACTTCTGCTTAATAGCGTATACCTTAGCGTTATAGAAGATCAAAGAGTGACTTATTCCACTTATCTTCACGTGATAATTAGACCTCCTACTCAAAGATATGGCACGTCAAGTCCAATAAAAGTCCTCGCTGTCCAAGTGAAGGACCTGACGCTTTTCGTATCAGTCCCATTGACTTATGAGCCCCTCATAATTTTTGCTAATGTATTTTATGATAATATTCTAGTTTATGCGCATAGCTCTCGTGCTATCGGGGATTGCCATCGTTCGGGCGCAGCTAGGGCGAGTAATTCCCCGAGCATCGCTAATGCATCGCTCAAAGTGGCAAAGTGCGCCGATCTAGCAACTTGTCTTAAGCGAGCTTTCCGATCAAGCTCAATAAATATAAAGGTTGTTTCCATTCCAACTAATTTATCTTAATCTCGAAGCGTTTTATTCGGAGGTTAATTGAACGTCAGGCTAGATGTGTTTATTTTGTCTTTCTTAGTTTCGATTTTTTAGATAGCTGTCGGCTTTTTCTATCCAGGTCTTTGCCGATACACCTACTTGTACAATGGCCACCTGACCGAGCAAGGTGGCTTAGAGATTGGCATCTTCGTCTTGCATTCGGTAGACTCAGGTTCGATTCCTGGGTCGGCTAT